>CAJVQA010004693.1:0-17210 GCA_910591915.1 Cetraspora pellucida
GACCTTCCAGTCAGGCTGGTATGACATGGGTTACAGGTATCCTATCCCAACCAATCACGGAAGACAGTTAGCTGTAATACAAAAAGAATTGCAAATTTTCGCCATCACTGGGATTTGAACTCTAGACCTGCCACTTGGGGGTTGACAACCTATCCATTTCACTAGGTCGCCACACCCCATAATTAAATATTTTAAAAAATTGCTAATCTAATTTTAACTATAAAATGAATCAGAATTAAAACATTAATTAAAATTTATTTTATTTTAATTAGGCTATAAATAAAATTATATCTATATATGATTAAATTTTCATTATTAACTTATAGAATTATATATCTAATTTTTCAAACAATTTTTGAATAAATTGGATTTTATATAAAAATTAAAATCATTATAAATATAAGCTCTATATACTAATATTTTTAATATAAGCTTTGTCTTATTATTTTGTTTTTTATTAAATAATAAATTTATTAGTTTACTTAATTTAAATAATTTTACTTCTATCTTAAATATAAAAAATATACTTTCATATATTAATTAGCTATTAGAACATATTTTATTTGTATTACTAGCTTTAAAAAAATAGTTATATAGAATTAAAGTTAACAAATACTAATTCTTCAAATTTATAATTCAAATATAATAAAAAAATTTTGAAACTTGCATATAATATTGATAAAATAGAAATATTATTATTTTTTTTTTTAACTATCCTAGATAATATTATTATAGGGATATATAGTGCTCTTTTTATTAAATATAACTGCTAAATTATTATTTACACATTAAAAAATTTACTAAGCTAGATATTTATAAATTTTCCTATAAATACATTTGACAAAGTTTTTGTTATGTAGTAAACTAATCTCTTTGGAAATTCTGTTTTTTGCTATAGCTATGATTGCTGATTTTGAATATTGTATATTTTTTCATTTAAAAGCAATATAACAACACCAAATTTCATATATAGTATATGTATGTAGCTATAATATAGTTCTATATGTTTTTGTTTTCTTTGTAATGTTTTTTAGAAATATTTTTTCTAGCGAGTCTGGTATAAATTTAGTTTGGCTCATTTTTAGAAATTTGTATGCTTCTATCCAGATTTTTTTTACTAATTTTGCATTCTGTTGCAAAGTGTTCGATAGTTTGTACATTTTCTGAATGTCAAGAGCATTCACCTGATTCTGTTGCTACAAAGTGATGAAGTCTATATCCTAGTAGTAAGGCTTTGTGAAAAAGTCATCAGAAGATGTTCTTTTTTGTTAAGTATTGCTTTTTGAAGAATCCAATTGTTGTTTTGAGTTTGCTTTATAGAATCTGATTGGTTTGTAATTTTGAAATTAAGTTTCTTAAAAGTTCTATCATAAGTTTAACTATAATTTCTGGTCCTTTTTTCTTATTCATTTCTAGTTCTAAGAGATTCTAGAGCTAGTTGGATTCTGTAAGAACCTTTTCTTTAGCTTTTTTCTATGCTAAGAGGTAGGGTTTCCATTCTGTAGGCCATGCTTTAGTCCTAATTGGTTGTATAGAAAATGCTTTTATAGCTAAAATATTTCTTTTTTAATCGATTATAAGAGAGATTCTTTTTCTTTCTATTTTTGTTTACAAAAGATTACTAGAAATTAGTTTTATTCAGACTAAGATTAGTCTAGCTTCTAGCATATTGCTAACTATTGGTGCTTGTAAGCCTCCTTGTTCATATAGTTGTTGGAAGGTAGAGTACCTCAGAAGCATTTTGAAGTTGTTTTTAATCCAGTAGGTGATAAGTCTATTAATTTCTGCTATTTGCTTTTTGCTTGGTAGCATTAGATAGGCAACATACCAGATTTTTGAGAGAAGCAGTGAGTTTGCCAATATAATTTTCTCTTTTAAAGATAGGTTTCTATAAGCAAGCTTTTCTAGGTTTAGTTTAAGTTTGTTTATAACTTCTTGTCATAATTCTTTTTTTGGTATACCATCAGCAGTAATGCTGTATTCTAAAACTGTAATGTGATCTTGTTTTTTTAATTTTTTAAATTAAGTTTCTTCTGAGAGAATTTTTTCTCTTGCTATGCTTGTAAGTGGCATTAAATTAGTTTTAAGATTGTTAATTTTTGCATTAGAAGCTTTTTTGTAGTTATCGAATAGGTCTAGTATTGTTGTCTAATCAGTATAAGAGCTGATGCCTATTGTTAAATTGTCTGCATATGTAGCATACTTGAAAGATTAGTTGTTAAGTTTGATTCTTGTTATGTTTTTGTCTATTATGCTTAGCAATGGTTCAAATGCTAACATATATAGAAGAGGTGAGAGCAGGTCTTCTTGTCTGATCCCTCTTTCTACTCTAAAGAAGTTTGAGATATATCCTGAATCTAAAATGTAGCTTCTTGTCAAAAAAATAGATTCTTTATTAGGTCTTTAAATTCTTTATTGAAGCCTATATTTTCTAGTACCAGTTGAAGAAACTCATGGCTTATTCTGTTGAAAGCTTTTTGCTGATCTACAAACAGCATCCAATGCTCTTTTGAATCATCTTTTTGGTTTTTTAAAATTGTAAAAATGTCTAATGCAGAGTCTGTAATTAATCTGTTTGTGATGAAGCCCTGCTGATATTGAGATACAATTGCTTTACAAATCATATTTAGTCTGTTGGCAATAATTTTCATAAAAATTTTAGCATTGCAGTTGACCAGTAAGATAGGTTTCCAGTTGTTTATATTGTATAGTTCTTTTGACTTTTTTGGTATTAGTGTAACTAAATTTTTGCATTATAAGGTAGGTATTATTCTTGAGTTTAATACTTAGTTAAAGATTTGTTCTAGGATAGGTATAATGTGTTCTTCTGTAAGTTTATAGAATTCATATGTAAGGCCATCCAGTCCTGAGGACTTGTTATTTGGTAGTTTTGGGATAGTTATTAGAATTTCTTCTTTGAAGATAGGGTCTGTTAGTTTTTTGTTCATTTGTGTAGAGACCTATAAAAGATCTTTGGTAACTTGTTCTGCTATTTTATTGTCAATTTCTTCTTTGCTATATATTATAAAGTATTGTTCTTTGATATAGTTAAGTACTTATTTTTTATTAGATTGTTTCTGAGCTGAGAAAATTTGTATTTTTGTAAGAGCTGAACATGAGCTTTGACTTTTAAAATATGAATAGAAGTATTTAGTTGATTTTTCTCCTAGTTCTATCCAGTTTGTTTTCGATCGATGTTGTCATCTTTGTACCAGTTCAGTTAATTCTGATTGGACCTGTAAATTAAGGTTTTTTAGTATAACAAAGAGGTGCATCTAACTGGAAGATTTGGTTATAGTTTCTTTTAATTGGTTAATTTTCTTGTTGAGTCTTTCTATTTTGTCTTCTGGGGCTTTTGGTTTTTTGAAGGCCTTTATGATCAATTTGATGTAGATTTTATGCATGTCTCAGCTTGTTGCAAAAATAGCATCTTTGATTTCATCCAAGATTTTTTTTTTTAGAATATTATTTTTAAAGGAATTTGAGTCAAATCTCCAGAGTGTTGAGTGCCTAGGTCTTTGTTCTAGGCTTAGAATGCATTCAACTAAGAGGCGATCAGAGTTTTCAAATCTTGTTTTAGTTTTTGATTTAAGATGGCTATAGTTTTCATCTATAAAGATGTAGTTTAGCCAAGTAGCTATTAATTAGTTGTTATGTATATTTTGGTGAAATGTATAGAAGGGGTTTTGTTTAGAAAACAAAGCTGAGTCAATAAATTCTTTCATGATTTTATTAAGTAGTGTCCTTAAGGGGTTATTTTGAAAAATTGTCTAACTCATTCTATTAATATCTGGGTTCAAGTTTGTATTTAGATCCCTTGCAATGATATTGATTATGTTTTCTTTTTTGTCTATATTCTAATTGTTAAATAATTCAGTTCTGTTTAGAATGTTTGATAGTGTATAAACATTTATTATATAAAAGGAAAATTTCTTAAATGTAAAGCATGTTAAGATTATTTTGTCTTCTTGTAATATCTTGATGTTATTAAATTTTATAGTTTTGTTTCCTGCTAATATTGCTGTTATGCCTGTTCAGATTGAGTCAAAAGGCTATTGATCTTTTAAAAATTGTTGAATGGCAGCATTAAAAGTATTTGTTTCTTGTAAGAAAATGATGTCTAGTCTATAAGATTTTAAAAGTATTAATGTTTTAGTCTATTTGTCTAAATTGTTTAAGCCTTTAACATTTAACATAGTGATTTTAATTGAGTAATAGCTTATTAAAAATAAATTATTTAGTTTTAGAACTTCTATAGGCTTTTTGTTTTGGATTATTCTAATAATTTTCTTTGTTGATTACTTTGTAAGGCTTTAAGTCTTTATGTTTTTTTTTTTGTATACAACTAATGTAAAAGTAAGGTCATCTACTTTTTCTTGCTCATTTGATTGCATATTTTTCAAATTTGTATTGTTAATTGCTGGTTCTTGTGTTGTGTTAAGGTTATTTTTAATAGGAATTTCTGTATAAACAGTATCTGTTTTGTCATTCATATCATAATCTGATGTATTTTCTTCTGTTACTTGTTCTTGTAAGCAGGTTTCATTCATGTTTATGTCTTGGGTTTCTTTTTAAGTTAAAAGATTTTCTACTTCTTCTACATATAGATTATCCTCTGTTGGGTTTTTAATAAGTACTCTGTTTTGTACACTTTTTCTTTTGAATTCTTGATAGTGTAGTCTTAGATTTTTTGCTTTTTGAAATTGTATACAGTCTTTTTTGATGTGCCTAGTTTGGTCACAGAAATAACTGACTTTTAGTGCCTCCTTCTACTCGGTAGTTACTCTATTATTATTTATATATGTGAAATAAAAGATTCTTTATTTTAATTTTGAGTCTTCAGTATTATCGAAGATAATGATCTATTGATCTGTTATGTAAGGAGTGCCTTCAATAAGTAGAGGTTTAATTAAGACAATTTTTCCAAAATTTTCAAAGGCTTCTTTTACCAAGCTGAAAATGTGTTCTTTGGTTACTAATAATATGTTTCTTACTTTAATTGGTAAGAAGGATTTATATGCATCTGTTGGGATATAGCCATAATATGTTTTATTAAAAATTTTAATGCTATTAGTAGCATAATATAATAATCTATCTTGGTTTGAAAAGACAATTTCAAGATGAGATCTTAAGCTTTTTTTAAAGTATTGTTTGGCTGCAATGATATCTTTTTCCAGATCTTCATATAAAAAAGCCATAATTTTATTAAAAGAGTTACGAAGATCTGAAATTTCAATGATTAGTGCATTGTTGTTTTTGGATTTAATTTGGTTTCTAAGAGAAAAAGCCACAAAGATTGATTTTTCCCTTTTTAATTTTGCTAACATGTTTGTGCTCTGTTTGGCAGCTGATATATAGCTTAAAGTGGGTTTGTGTCTGTGCTGTTCCTTTGTAATATGACTTGTTTCTCCTTCAATAGTTGGCACGTGACTAATTTTATCATTGTTTACATTTTTGTCACTTGTTTTGTTCTCATGATTTAACATATTTTCTAAAGCTTGAAAGTTGTTGTTTTTTTAAATAATATTTTCTAACCAGTCTTTCTTGTTTTGGATTATTACTACTAATACTAGTTTTTTACTTGCTATTTCTGTTTCTTTTTGTGTTGCAAGAGCATATTCAGAAGAAATATTGTTAGACTTTTCTGTCTGAAGTTGTTATCTTTTTTTCTTTTGATGTCAAGTTTTTGCATTTTAAAAATTTTTTCTGTCAATAAAGGTTCAACTCTTAGAAGAAGTTTTCTTTTCTTAGGTACAAGGGCTCTGGCCCTTAAAGTAAACTTTTTTGTTGGGTTTTGTTTTGTGTTTAGTGATTTTATAATTATTGTTTTTATTTTTCTTTTCTGATCAGAGGTGAACAAGAAAAGTTTTTTGTTTTATATTATTTAAATATACTAATAATGAAATAAGAGTATTATTTAAAAATAGTAATAATAAAATTAAAGATTCTTTATCTTTATTGGCTTCTTAACTAGAATTTGTAAAAAATTTATTTCTATATTAATTAAATTCTTATATAAAAAATAAATAAATAAAAGAATCTGTAATATTTAAATATATATATATATATATATATATTTTTTCCTTAGACAGTCATGCTAGTACTTTATTAAGATTCATGAAATTACTATTGCAATTACATAAGTGTATCTAACAACTAAGTCTAGCATCATCTGGCCACTCTAATGGCATCTAAGTGCAACCTGTCACATTATTTCAAACAGAAGTAAGCTGCTTGTCTGACTACTTAAAGTCTATAATGAAAGGGTCTTTCTCCTTTCATGACAAGTCTCAATATTGTCTTCCTGGCTTTATCTTTGATTCATTTTTTTTTTTTTTTTAATTATCAAGCAAGAGAATTCTATAATCTTTAGCTAAAGAACAACAGAATATAAGAAAGAAAAAACTAAAAAGAGAGTAAAAAAAAAAGAGAGGAACTAACTACAAAACCTAAATGTAAACTAAAAAAAAAAAAAAAGATAAAAAAAAGAAGAACAAAGAAAAAGAACAAAAAGAAACATGAAGGCACTATTTTTGTCTGTGCTTGGCTTTAAAAAATTCTATATAATACTAAATAAAGAATACTTCATATTTGCTTTATCTCCATATTATAATATATTCTATTTGTTATGTAGAGAAAATAGTCAAAGTTTTTATTTTCCTCTTGAGTTTGACATATGTCATTCATTGTAGATCAGATACTCCTATTGTAATTTTCTCGTGACTAATATTACTGATTTAGAAAGGTAAACAGTATTGATCCTTTGGAAGAAATATGCCAGATTTTCTACTTTTTGATAAAAATTTTAAGAGAAAAATCCAATAGTGAGAATAGAAAAAAAAACCAACTTGAAAAGAAGTTGTAAGAGTTATGCTATATAGAATATTATATTAAACCAAGTAACTATTTAGACCTAAGTCTTTATAGCACTTGACAAAGCTCTAGAGCTTATTTACTACTTTGTTACTTGATAATACTTGTGTTTTTCACCAGAGAACTTCACTTATAAGAGTTCAAGTCTTTTTTAGCTCTTTTTAGTTACAACCAACATGTAGTGAATAGTCTCCTAATTACTTCAAAGTAGAGTTTTGTTATATTTAAATATAATAACTATATAGTTTCCATAGGTTAGGCTTTTTGAAAAAAATTAGTGTAAGGGATTATAAGAGTTATTTTTTTTGATTGTTTAAATAAATTCTATTTAAAAATAAAATTATTATATATATCTTTCTTTTAAATTTTAGATACTTTAATTTTAAAACCAAAACTCTGAACAATAAATACAAAACTTCTATATGTCAGGATTTTTTTGACATGTTTTTAATATTATAATCTATAAATTTCTTTTGAATATTTTTGCTGCAAAAACATTACTACAAAAATTTATACATAAATATGATAATTAGTAATAAATATACTTACAAACTTTTTATAAATTCAATAATTTATAATTTGTCTTCAAATTGAGCATACTTTATATTATTAATATAAAATTTAATTTATTCAATAACATATAAATTAAGAGATTCTAAAGGATAAGAATCATTATTATTTACAATTAAATAATATTTATTATTGACACTATTTAACTTAATATTACAAATTTTGAATTGTTCAAGATTTTGTAAAATTTTTTTAAATTATTTAATAAATTAGTTAAATATTTTTGTTCTAATTTAGGTTTTATTATTTATAAAATAAAAAAAATTATTAGTAAATTCAAAATTAAACAAAAAAAAAGTTTATATAATCCTAACTTATATATTATTTAGAATTATCTTAAATTATTGATTTTTATAATTGGTTTTATATATATATATATATTTTTTTCTTTAAGCAGTTATGCTAGTGCTTTATTAAGATTTTGAAATTACATTTACAATTATATAAATATCCTTAACAATTAAGCCCAGCATCACCTAGTTACTCTAATAGTACCTAAATACAACCTGTTGTATTACTTCAAGCAAAAGTAAGCTACTTGTCTAACTATTTAAAGTCTATAATGAAAGGGTCTTCTTCCTTTCATAACAAGCTCTAAAATTGTTTTCTGTACTTCCTTTCTGATTTTTTTTTTTTTTTTTTTCTTCTATTACTTGCTGATTTGGTTTTCTTTTTTTACTTGATACTTTTTTTTTTTTTTTTTTTTTTTCTTTTTATTCTACTTGTTATTCCTTTATTTTTCTCTCATTTATTGATCTTCTTACATTGGATTCTTTATACTTGTTCATAGAATATGTTCAGACCATTCTTGCTATTATCTTCATAAACTACTGCCTTGATTTTGTACTTAGAAGCTGCTTTAATCTGTTCTGTGTTTCTTTTAAAATAAGACTTTTGATTAATACCTCTCTTATTTTAACTTCTTCTGCTTCTGTTTTCCTAAAAAGTACTGTATATAATATATATAAGGGAATCTGAACTTTTTCTTTTTTTTTTAACCCTTTTCAGACTGTTGTGATAGTTACTTTTTAGATTCTTTTTTACAAATTCTTTTGTTTCTTACATAATGCCAAATGTGCTTATGTTTCTTTTATTTTATCTTGGCACATTTGACACTTTGTTGTTATATATATCTTTAGTTTTCTTTTGTATAGTTCTTCTAGTATTGGAAGTTTATCTATTATACACTTTATAAATACACTTCTTCTGGCACTACTTCTTCTTGTTGTGTAATGTACTCCTTTAAATATCTTCAGTTTATTCCAAAAATATATTCAATCATAAATCATAACTTCTGTTTTTAGTTCTAATTCTCTGATTGCTTTCATTTCTTTTTATTCTGCTTCTAATCTTGTATTTATTATAAATTTGTATAGCAGTCTTGCTAGTATGTTAGTATGTTTGTTTTTCTACTCTAAGCAGTACTCTATCTTTTCACAACTAACTTTTTCGATCTGTATGATTTTTTTACTTGTTTTATTTTTTTTTGCTAAACTATTAGCTTTATCATTTTATTTATCTTTACTGATTCTTAACTTTAACTAACTCTATTTGAATATTCTTTGTTCTAATAAGCTCTCTAATTTTCATTATTCATATTGCATTCTTTTTTTTAAGAATCTTATTTCTGCATACTTGTTCTAAACCTCTATTGATGTTTCTTATTGCCATGTTGCTATCTGTATATATTTCTATTTGCTTTTCTCTTGGTATTATTAAAATTGCAGCCTATATTACTACTAACTTAGCTATTGTTGATGTTTGTCATCTTTCTAAACCTAATATTACTTCTTCTTTTGGCCATTATTGTGTTTCATTTGTTTGTACCTACCTTATGCCTATACTACTTTTGCTTCTTGTATCTTCTTTAGTCTTTGGGTTTGCTGCTCTGTCTGTATATATTACATACTTGTTCTTATTTTTTGTTATATTTCTTCTTAAAACTTCTACTATTTCTTAACTAATGCTGCCTTTTAACTTTTGTTGTCTGATTATCTCTACTTTTGGCTCTTTTATTATTCTTAGTCCTTCAAGTTTCTGTTCTCCTGTTATTGGTTTGTTTGTTTTTATTGTTTCTGTTATTTAATCTATTGCTATCTTAATTTTGCTACTGCCTTTTTTTATTAACATCTGGGATCACATTGATTCTGTTATTTACTCTTATCTACTGTTGGCAGCTATCTTCTTGGTATTCTTTTTCTCTTATACAACCCTTATATCTGTTAATTTTGATAGCTAATTCACTTTCTTTACTCTGTATTTGCCAATGTGCTACTAGTATTTTCTTCTTTTTCTTCTTGACTATCTTTTCTAATTGTCGATTGTTTTGTGTACCATATGTTACTTATTTTTTTTTCTTTTGTCTTCTGAAATATACTCTTATCTTATTTGCATTGCTTGAGTGTTTTATCTGATTGTTCTAAATTACCTTTTAACTTCTCTATTTTCTAATCTAATAAGTACTTCTAGTTCTATTACTTTAAACTATTCTGTTTTTTTTCCTTTACTTGATAGGTCTTGGTAATTTTTTAGCTGTTGCTATATAATTAATTTTTCTTCTTTTATATTTATCAGCTGGCTTAGATATATTAAATCTGTTTCATTTATTCTAGTATCACTTCTTTTTTATAACTGTATATTTATGAGTTTTTTTATTTTGATTCTATATTTAAATATTGTTCATAAATTGCCTTCTGTTTTTATGTTTATGTTAAGTTTTCTTGCTTTTAGCAAAGTCAGACAAGCTAAGTTATTTTTCCAATCTTCTATATTTTCTAGCATCTTCTCTATATTCTATATATCTTCTGTTAAACCTGCTTTTTGGCACTCTTGTGTTATTCTTAATTTTGTTAACTGATCAAAACTATCTTGTCTGTTTAGTCTTGCTAATAGGCCACTTATTTGTTTTGTTGTTAACTCTTGTTGTAATGTTTTGCAGCTTTCAAAATCTTTGTATTCTATTATGCAGTTTTCTAATGTTCTTTGTAGGTTGCTCTTTTGCTTCACTAAACTTATTATTGGTTTGTGTATTTCACTTATACTTCTTTTTGACATTTTTGTTAATTGTAACATATAACTTAATTTTGGTATTATTATCATATTGTTTATATATGCAATCTGACTTATTATTATCTTTTTGTATCTAAGATCTCTTATTGTTTAACTAATTATTTTTTTAACTTTCTTTTTGACTATCATTTCACTTATTCTATTATTTAGCTATATTTTTAGTAAGCAAACTATTTTGATCTTTGTTTTTTTTGTTACCTTGTTTTCTTTAAAGATCATTTCTTTTTTTTCTTTCTTTACTTTCATGTTCATTATTAACAGCTTTGACTTGGATCCATTTATCTCTATGTCATTTATTTTATAAAATTCTTTTGCTATTTTTAATATATTCATTAGCTGTTTTTTACTATTTGCAATTCACATTGTGTTATTTGTATATGCAATAGCTGCTTGATAGTATTTTGTGATATTGTTGTATTGCATTTCTCTTTTGATTTGTTATTCTATTATATATTCTAAATCTTTATTCTTTTGTATTCTTTCTAACTGTAGATTATAAAAAAGTCATTATATTAATGGAGATATTACTTCTCCTTGATCTATATTGTCTTCTGCTGTTATCTTTTTTGTTAGATTATGAGCTGTAATAATTTTTAGTTGTCTTTTATAAAACAGATCTAGAATATATTTTATTGTTTTTTTAGATACTTTAACCCTTTGCAGTGCTAGTTCTAAACTCTCAAATAGAACTGAGTCAAATGCTTTCTTCATATCTTGTAAAAGTATCTATACTTCTTTATCCTTCTTTTTTGCTTTTTCTATTATTATATTAAGAATATGTACTGGTTGTTCTGTTAAGTTATCTAGAAGGTCCACATAATTTGGTCCTTTGAGTATTTTTTTTTTTATAAACACTTTGGCAAGCCTTCTTGTTAACATCTTTGTTACAACTTTCTTAAATGTTTCTATTAGTGCTATTGGTTATATGTTGTTTAAACTATATTTCTACTTAATATTTTTAGATATTGAGTAAACTTGTGCTATTTTTTATTTAGTTGGTATTCTTCCTTTTTCTAGACATAGATCTGCAAAGCCTTTAAATACTTCTTGCGTTTTCTTTCCAGCTCACTTTATCAGAATGTAACTTATACCTGATATGCCTAGAGCTGTTCCTGTTTTCATTTCTCTTAATGTTTCTTCTTATTCTTTTTTCTTAATTTCTCTTTCAACTTCTGTATACTATTCCTCTTTAATGTTTTCTTGTAGTTTATATATTTCTTTTTACTCTTTTGACATTTTTTCTAATCTTGTTTTTCTTTTTCTAAATTTTTTTTTATAGTGTTCTGCTACTTATATTCTAATATCTTCTGAGCTTGTTTGTAGACTTATTTTTTCTTTTATTTGTTTGATAAATCTGTTAAGTACTATTTTCTTATAATGATGCTAAGACCAAGAAGAGTTGCAAACCAGCAGTGGTAGCAGGAACCTGGCTTGAGATATGTGCTATCAGTACCTGAATTGGAAAGTTAGCAGTGGTAGCAGGAACCTGGCTTGAGATATGTGCTAGAGAAGCACTCTTTGAGCAAACCAAAGATGGTAGCTCAAAAGAAGCAAATGACCTAATAGACCAATTTGGGAGTTGTAAAAATAGGTTGTGAGATATGGAGAGAATATGTAGGTTACCTCAATAATTAGTAGTAAAACAAAAATCCAGGTTAGATGTAAGTAGGACACAATACAAAACTCTGGTAGGTTTAGGTTGCAGATAAATATGTCTAAGTCCTATATCTAAAAGATATATAGTGATAGATGATGTATAATAGATTTGTACTAGCTATAACAAATATACTAATAAAGACTAAAGGGCATGACCTTACCTTAATACCAAAAAAAAAAAAAAACTATTTTCTTATAAGGCCTATTCAAGAGGCTTACTATCATCTTTTCCTGATCTGTTTTGATCATTTCACATCTTTTATCAATATTCTCTTTTATTTGTTTCTTTGTATCCACTCCTAGTCCTTTTTTTTCTTTCTATTACTAGCTTTTTCTAATTTTTTATATTTTTTATCTATGCATTTGACTATTGTTTATGTAGTTTTGGCAGTTTTGTGCTAATTTCTTTGCCTAGTATCTTTAATTATTTATTTACTTTACTTCTTTCCTCTTCTGTTACTGCTTGTGTTTTTTTTAGCTTTTGCATGCTTGATTAATTTCTGTAATTTGACAATGCTTTCTTTTTGTTGCTGTTCCTTCTTATTTCTTCTTCTGTTACTTATTATGTTAAATACTTTTTTCTTGAATATATGTTTATTTGCTGCTGTAATAATAGTTTTCTTTATTGCATCCTATATATTGTTTATTCTTTCTGCTTTTCTCTTTTCATTTTGTTCTTTTTTGTAAATGTCTTTTAGAACTTTCTTTATTTTTAACTGATTCTGTAGCTCTTGTGTATAATTTTTCCAATCTTCTAATTTTGCTTAATTGTATAAATATATTATTCTTGACTGCCTCTTTCTTTTAATCTCTGCTTTGCTTTTAACTGCTATCATATATTTAATCTATATTTCTGCTATTACTATCTTGTAATTACTCTCTGTAATCTCTTTTACCTCTTTGACTTCTGCTTTTTGTAGACCTGAGACTAAGTCATCTGATATCCATATATAGTTAATTCTTGTTGCTGCTTCTCCATTTGACCACATGTATTGCTAACCTATTAGATTCAAGTTTCTATATATGTCTCTAAAGTTTTGTTTCTTCATCCAATTGAAAATTGGTAGCCTTTTGTAATTTGTTGTTTGTAAATGTTGTCTGTCTAAAATATTGTCTACTATATGATTAAAATCTCCTATTATGATGATTTGTGTTTGTCTTTTTTTTTTTAAGACTGTTTCTATAATTTTTTGTTAAATGTTTCTTTTTACTACTTTATTATTTGATGGTATATATGTTGTAATTACAACTAATTCTAATTGTTTAAAATATAGTGTAATCTCTATCATATATTCACTTATTTTTTTAACTGCACCTTTGTGTTTTTCCTATTGTTCATCAATTACAATTCTAATGCCTGAATCTTTCTTCTTATCTTCAGCTGCATTTGTCTAAAAACTTACATATTTTTTGCCTGCTGCATATGTTAAGAAGTTTTTTTTTCTTTCTGTAAGATTTGTCTTTATAATTCTCATTGTTACAATTTCCTCTTCTTCTGTTCAGCTAAGTAGATTTTTTAATTTTCAACTTTTAGTTTGAGTTTATTAATATTATGACATGCCAGTTTTATTTCTTTTTTCCCTTCTTTTCACTTTTCTTTTAGTGATTTCTATTCTATTTCTATACTTTTAACTTTTTTCTTCTCTTTAACATTCCTGCTTTTTCTTAACAAGGAGTTTCTTTTTTTAAAAACCTTTCACTTATTTTGTAAGAACTCTTCAATCTTCTTGTTTATATTCATTGATTCAACTGTAACATCCTTAGAAGTAGTTGGGTTGTTCTATTCTATTTTTTCTCTCTGTCCTTCTCTAGTCTTTTTAATCTTTCTAATATTAGGCCTAACATGTCTTTAGCATGTGAGACTCTTTCTTGTAGCCCTCTTTAGATTATTTTTTTTTGTTTGTATTTTCTTGATTCTGGTCTTTAGTTATTACATTTCTTCTATCTTGTACTTTATTTTTGTAGTTTCTACTTCTCTAATTGTTTCTGTTTTTTTTTAATTCTATTTTCTTTTTGTATCCATTTATTGGGTCTTTTGTATTTTTTTGTTTTTTTTCTGAACTTGTATTTTTCTATATCTCTTTTTCATTTTTTTGTATCTCTTGCTCTCTGCTGCTGCCTTCTTGTATTCTTTTATTATTTTTTTGGGTTTTGCATTTCCAGAATATTAAAGTTCTATTATATCAAACTTTTTTCTTAGTAGCTATGTTCATGTCTGTTTGGCTTTTGAATAATACTATTATATAATTTCTTAGTTTTCTCTATCTATTCAGTGATATGTATACTGCCATTGCTTTTCTAATCTTAAGTTCTCTTAGAAGGATTAATTCAGATATTTCTTTTGGTATTCCTTTTAGTCTTACTGTAAACTTGTTTTTTTCTTCTTTTCTTTCTTCTTCTTCTTCACTTATTGTTATTCTTGCTAGTTTTCTATTTCTTAAAGTAATTACTCATGGGAATATCTGTTCAGCTTTTTCTTTGACTTTAATTACTGCTGTTATCTTATATGTACTTCTTTCTATTTTGCATAAGGATATATTTCCTACTTTTTTTACTAGGTATTTGATCTCTTGCTCTAAGATTTCTTTTAGTAGATCCTATACTGTAAGTATTACTAAGTTTTTTTTGTTTTCTTTGTCTATATTTTCTTCTCTTTGACTCTTCATTTTGCCTTTTATCTTCCTTTTTTCTTCTGCATCTTTTTTCTCTTTTTTTGTTTTCTTTTTCTTTTTTGTTTTCTTCTTTTCTTTTCTTTCACTTTCATTTTTGTGTTCTTCTGTATTAGAGATCCTTCTGAACTAGTTATTATGTTTTCTTTAAATCTTGTTAATTGCTTCTTCTCTATTATATTTATAATCAAAATTGACTACAATCCAAGCATTATCCTTCTTGAACACTTCTTTGACTTTTATCATATATTTGTTAGTTATTAGTAGTCTTTCTACAAATTTTGTTTTTTTTTCTTTTAAGCTGCCTGGCATATTATATGTTGGTATTTTTGCTGCATATATTAGTTTCTTATTACAATTTCTGTTTGTAGATAACCATATGCTTTGTTTTAATAGTATCTCTATGAAGCTGCTTCTCTCTATTTCATGGTTCTATTTCTTTTTTTTCTCTTCTTCTTCTTGATTTCTAATTATTACTATTATGTCTTAACAATCTTGTTATGTTACATTTGTCTTTAATGTTTTAATTTTTTCTTCTACATATTTGTTTATAGTTGTTTCTATTGTCACACTTATGTCTTCTGTATTTTTTGTATCTTTTTTATTCTTTCTTCTTTTTTGTTATTTTTTTCTTCTTCACTTGTGTTCTGTTGTAGTTCTTTTTTCTCTATTACTATATCTACTATATCTGTTGTTTGTCTTATCTTTTTTATATACATTTCTGATATGATTATTTTTTTTCTTGACATTGTTTGATTTTTCTTACTACTCATACTTTCTATTGCTATTGGATGTTGATTTACATGATTTATTTCTTCTGTCTATTTTTCTACACTGGTTGGATCTTTCATGTTTACTTTAATTATTGCTTCATATATTTTTCTTAGCATTATCATCTCCATTAAGTCTGTCTTTTATAATATTACTGCAACTATATTTTTTACATTAAAGTAGTTGTCCCTATTTGCTAGTTCTTGCTCTAATTCTTTACTATCTATAAGTTTTAGTATTGTTTTTGCTCTTTCACTTACCAACTTTAGCATCCTAGACTCTTCTGGTTTTATTTATATTAACATCTGGCTATTCTTGTATAACTATTTTTAAATGCTTCTATCACATGTATTTTGTAATACTTATATATCTATCCTGTCTATATTTATACATGTTTGTTTATTTGTTTCTTCATGTGTTCATGTGGTTCAAAACAATCTGCAATTCCAGATCAATACTATTTTTCTAAAATTTTCTTTTTAGTTTTTATTTCGTCAAGCTTGTCTTCTTTTTACTTAC
The DNA here is from genome assembly GCA_910591915.1 of Cetraspora pellucida. Lineage (NCBI taxonomy): Eukaryota > Fungi > Glomeromycota > Glomeromycetes > Diversisporales > Gigasporaceae > Cetraspora > Cetraspora pellucida. The sequence continues at coordinate 16,128 of CAJVQA010004693.1, forward strand.
TATGTCTTTTTATTTTCTTTGTTTTTGCACTTACTAGGTCTGTTTTAAGTGCTCTTTCTTTTGTCTAAGTTTTTAACTATTGTTTTGATACTAGTTTTTTTATAAAATTCGATTTTCTTTTTTTGTAAATTTGTATTTTGGTGATTAAAAAGAAGAGTTGTGATTTTTACTAAATTATATTTATATTTTCTTTTTATTTCTAAAAAACTTTTATATTTATTTATATTTAATATAATGTTTACTTAATTTTCTTTAATTACTTTTTATCTTTCTTAAGAATTAGGACAAGTATTTTAAAATTATATATAACCTTAATAGTAAATTTTTTTATATTGACCTGTGGGTCGATAGTGAAGTGGTTACACTCCCAGGTCACTAATCACAAGGTTGCCAGTTCAAGTCCAACAGGGGATATAAACTGTATTAGAACTACAATTACGGATTAACTATACCAGATAGCATATTACGAAAATAGAAAGATCTTCAGTACCCAGATCCTTAAATGACAACGGACCTGACATAAGAAGGCTGCGATGATTAGGGGACTGAGGATAATAATAGAACAAAGAAATCCCTGATTAGAAATAATTCTAATGAAATTCCAGAGTAATAGGAACACAAAAATTAGTACTGTAAATGTACACAAACAATGTAAAAATGTAGACAGGGTCCTAATAGAAGGTCCTGTAAACTTGAAATATGAACTAATAAAATAGTCACCAGCTGCGGCCCACTAGCAACCAAGCAGTGAGAAATTAAAAAAAAAAAAAAAAATTTTTTATATTTAATTTTATAAAAAATATATTAAGTAAATTAATTTTAAGCATTATATAAAAATTATAAAGTAGATCTTTTTAATTTTAATAATAATAAAATTATTAAAATAGATTAAAAATTCATTGAAATATAAATTTTAAAGATTAAAATATAAAATTATAAAATAAAATTAATTAATAGGTTTATATAAATTAATTAATCAAATTCTTCATTTTTGTATTATCTAAATAAATTTTAACTCATTTAAGTAAACTTTATTATATATACAAGTATATTTTTTTAAAATAATACAATATTTCAAAATTT
>CAJVQA010004694.1:0-17209 GCA_910591915.1 Cetraspora pellucida
GATACTGGGATTTGAACTCTGAACCTGCCACTTGGGAGTTGACAACCTAACCACTTCACTAGGTTGCCACACCCCTTGCTTTTGTTATTTGTCTCATCTTCACTATATACATTTATGATATAATTATTTCTTCTTTTAGTATTATTTGATTTTTCTTATTGCTCATGCTTTCTACTACTATTGGATATTGGCTTATATGATTTATTTCTTCTGTCTATTTTTCTACACTAGTTGGATCTTTTATATCTACTTTAATTATTGTTTCATATATTTTCTTTAGCATTATCATCTTCATTAAGTCTGTTTTTCATAATGCTGCTGCAACTTTATCTCTTATATTAAAGTAGTTGTCTCTATTTGCTAGTTTTTGCTCTAACTTTTTACTATCTATAAGTTTCAATATTGCTTTTACTCTTTCACTTACCAACTTTAGTATCATAGACTCTTCTGATTTTATTTGCATCAATATTTGGCTATGCTTGTATAACTATTTCTAGATGTTTTTATCATATACACTTTGTAATACTTATATGTCTATTTTGTTTATTTTTGTATATATTTGTTTATTTGTTTTTTTATATGCTTATATAGTTCTAAATGATTTGCAGTTCCAGGTCAGTGTCATTTTCTCAAAATTTTCTTTTGGTTTTTATTTTGTCAAGTCTTGTCTTCTTTTTACTTGCTATGTCTTTTCTTTTTTCTTGTTACTGCATTTGCTATGTCTGTTTTTAATGCCTTTTCTTTTTGTCTAAATCTCTAGCTGTTGTTTTGACATTGGTTTTTGCATAAACTTCAATTTTCTTTTTTGTAAATTTGTGTTTTAGTGATCAATAAGAAGAGTTGCCTATATAATTTTTATGTTTTTTAATTTAAAATTATTAAATAAAAGGTTTAATATATTATAATATAATTGTGATCTGATTATGTAATTTATAATTAATTATTACTAAACTTAAATAAAAATATTCTTCAATGTCTTATTTTTATAAAAGATCTTTAAATAAAATTCAATTAAACTTTATAAAAGTTTCTAAATCTAATAAATATAGTCAAAAAATATTTTAATAAAAATATGAAATTAAAAATATAATTATTATAAAAAAGCTCAGTTGATCAATTAAAAAAGATATATATTAAAATATAAAAAATTTTCAAAATCTATTTAAAAAAAATTAATTATTTTTATATATAAAGTATTATACTAATATAATGTTTATAAAGTCTTATATATATATTAAGATTATGATTATATATAAAAATATGTGATTATAAATATTAATCAATTTTATTTAAGATACTTATATATAATCATTTTACTGTAATTTTAGAATATTAAGAATTTTTAATTTTTTCTTATATTAGTTAGTTTTTTAAAATATAATATATTGTTTTTATAGTGTAATAATTAGAAACTGATTAATGATGCATTAAATCTAAAAAAGATTGATTGCATAATTATTTAGCAAACATAGCATAGTTAGTAGATTTAACAGAAACTGCATATACAGTAGATTTAGAATAACTAGCATATTTAGAATAACTAGCATATATAAAATAACTAGTATAACTAGCATAATTAGCAGATATGTAAATAATATATAAAGCACAAAGCATTTGTATATAAAAGAACATAGAATGTATTCATATATACTCTAATAAAGTATATGCTTTGCCAAATTCACATCCTCTTTTGTAGTAGTAGTATTGTTCAACATTATACAAGCCAATCTGAGATATCTTATAAATAGATTTTTAAGCAAGCAATTATTTGAAGCATTATAATAGAAAATAGTGATTTTAGTATAGTGGTTGGGTTGTTATCTTTTAAGTAACAGGTTTAAGGTTCAAATCTTACTTATAATAAAATTTAAAAATTATATCTGCATTACAGTAACTATCTTTTGTCAATCAGTTAACCTCATATGGCTATAACTCAGATACACTAAGTTAGATTCTACTGACATTGAAAGCTTAAAATATTTATATAAAGTGTAACATTATACATATATAAAGAAATATATAATCAGTGTTGTATAAGACTTTGGTTCAAATTCATAATAAGACCATCAAGCATAGAAGACTAAAGAACTAAGATAATAGAAACTCACTTGGAAATTTCTGAATAAAAAGGTAGTATAAACTTTGACAGTATTATTAGACTAGTTGAAGTCTACAAAACATCTTTATAGAAACAGATCATTAAACTAAACACCAAATATATGTAAAGGAGCATATAACCAACTAGGCTATCAGACTTGTTAGAAGAAAAAGATACAGAAGTATATTACACCAGGCTGTCTAAATTGGTAGTCTGGTTAGAGACTGCCAGTTCTGAGTTGTGGCTAGTAAAAGATGATAAAAAATATGCTGGAAAGATAGGTACTAAAGTTTTAGTAAAATTTATAATAATAAAAATAATGTAATATAATAGTTAAACAAGTAACTTCTGTAATTGCAAGTATTAAATAACTATAGTGTATTGCATAAACTAGATTAGTATATGTGAGACATAATGGCTCTAATAAGTTTCTTATTAAGAATAAAATAGTTTTAAGAGTACTGATTAGCATCAAGAACTTGAATAGGTGTAGCCTTAAAAATGTTCTTATAATACAAGATGGATTGTATATACAAAGAGTTTAAATAAGCAAGACCTTTAGCTGATTTGCAGATATAACATCTAGTATAGAACTTATATAGCAATATATAAGTGGACTACTTAAATTAGACACCAAAAGTGCACATGTGACTAGTTGTAATCTTCAATATAAGAGAGCACCTAGAGGCAACCCATATTCTATATACTTAAATAAAAATATTACATTTTGAAAATAGAGACTTTAACACAAAATATATATATATATATATATTAGTTTTATTTTATTTTCCTTTTTTAAAAGCTTGTTTAGTTATAGGTTATAACTTTTGTTTCTAGTTTTAATATTCTAATCAAATTTGTTTTTTTTATTTAATATTTGTATTAGTATTTATAATTATTTATAAAAATTTTAATTATTAGTTTTATAACTATTATTAATAGTTAACTTTTTAGTCTTAATATAACTTTCTTTTTTTGTTTAATTATATCTTTTTTCTATTTGTATCTATTTAATGCTTACATTTTCTGCATTATATTTATTAATTTTTTTATTATCTTTTAGATTATAAGCTATTACAGACAAATTTGCTTATGTTTTTAAATTTTTTAGTTCTGTTCTATTTTTTTTAAAATGTTAAAATATATAAATAAAATTTGATATAATATTATTAAAAATAATAATAATTGTTTTTTTTTGTTAAGATGACCTCTTTAGTTTTTTGACTTTTATTAATGAATTATTAGTAATATGATTTTATAAACTACTGTAAGAAAGAGTACAATTGGCTACATATGTAACTTTTCTATATTACCTATTTAAAGAGTTTGTCTGAAGGTTCTTTACCAATTTCTATATCTAACACTTCTGCTTAAATGTTTTACTTTAAACCTTCTGAACCTGTAATCTGTATTAACTCACTAGATCATACTTAGATGCCCAGATTATTGTCTCAATCTTAGAACTAATTTATTCTTAAGATAAACCTTCAGAGCCTTCTGTACCTATTTTACAGCTAACCTAGGTATTATTATAGCAGAACCAACACTTGTAATTAGAGTTATATTATTTAATCACTATGTCTTTGTAAAATTTATACAAACTCTAGCATCTACTTTATAGCATAACTCTAGTACTTTAGTATACATCTGCTTTTTGTTTAGCTTTTTGTCCAGACTTCTAATCCAGATAGCCTATATAGGACTACAACTAGTCTATTAGTATATTAGGTTAGTTCAATATTCTTTTCTTCTGGTTCACTTTGGCAGCCTAATTGGTAGTATCTTCAAAACTTCCAACCTAAAGGTTTTTGCCTGTTCAGGTACTATAACTGAGTATTATGACCTGGTTATTCATTTCTTTAGGCTAGTCTTTACAGTAGAGCTGTCAAAAATCTGGCTATCTCTTTACTTAGGTTTTTTTAAATAGACTTCTTGTTATCCAATTTTAATAGATTTATACAGCTACAAGAACTTACTAGTGTTTGCACTGTCTAATTTGCTGATTTGCATTCCTTTGTATAACAAGTTACACAGATGCTTCATAACCTGCCAGTCATGCTAATATGATCACTATTACAGATATCTTAATCTAATCATTAGTAACAGTTATCATAATACAAATATTACATAAATAATTATTTAAATTTTTGCTATCAATGAGATTTGAACACCCAATTTATTACTTGAAGTATTGACAACCTGACCACTTCATTAGGTCACCATACTTATAAATTTATTTAATTATAATATATATTAATAAAATAATAAAAAAATTTTAGTTAATTTTTTAAAAATTTAGTTATAATTATTATATAAACTAATTTTATAAATAATTTTGTTAATAACAATTTATTGCTAAAATTTGAGTTAGGAGTATAAATTTAATGATAAAATAGTGATTTTAATAATAAATATTAATGATTTTAAAAGGTTTATTGTTTTAATAATACAGTAGATTAATTCAAAAAACTTTAATACCAACTCTCTTTGCTGATCACTCATACACAAACTGTAGAAAGCAATTTAGAATTTTACTGCAAAATGACTGTCTAAACCAACTTTACAGCTTTAGGAAAAAAAATAGAGCTTATAGAGAAGGTATAACAAGGGCTAGAAAGAGAAAGCTTAGATAACTGGCCAAGAAAATAGAATAGAAAATATCTTTGTTATCATTACAAAAAACAGAACTAGGAAAATTCACTGCAACCTGGAAATGCAGATCCATAGATCACTACAATATATGAATAAGAGAACAAAACAGACACATAAATTAGCTAATATGCAAACAAACCCAATTTGGATAGTGATAAACACAAGACATAAAAAATTCTAGAACAACAAGTAATAAACAGAAATCGCTGATAGTCAGATGAAAATGAGTAGCACACAGAATTGGAAAGAAAGTCTAATGTCAATTTATATCAAGAGAGCATATTGGGTAGCAAACAATATACACAACAAAGTTTTTTTCAACCAAGCGAGCAAAACCATTGCAACACCAGACAGAGAAGATAAAATTGTTACTATGCTAACAGAACAGGACCTAATAAAGGTTGCACTGCTTCGTATAACTAGAGAGATAATCAAAAAAGCAGAAAAAGAGCAATCAGAAAAGAAAATTAATATCGACAAACAAAGCAAAAATATCATTATAATTAAAAAACCAGCAATAAAGCAGTCACAAAACAAAGAGAAAGAAACACAATGACAGTCAAACAGAGATCAGAAAGAATCATACAAAATAACATAAAAAAAGAAGATAGAAAATGAAGAAATCATTGAAAAAGAAACACAAGATAATACAGAAAGCTCTTGAAAAAAGGTGAGTATAGAGGTAGGTATAACAAACAGAAACCAAGGCAAAAAGAATTCACCCACCCAGAAAGAAAATGTAGAAGAACAAAAAGAGGAACAAAAACAAGAAAGCATTGAAGAAAAAATTGAAAGAGAAATTGATATAGTCAAAGAACCCTTAGAGGAAAGTATATGGGCTCCATACAAAAGAAACTGCAACCAAAATAACAGTTTACTTGCTAATATACCAGTGCACAATGTACCTGATGAAACAAAAGAAGATCATATAAAATTCATCAGATAGTCTTTAAGAAACAACATGCATGTTAAAGACATCAGAGAAACCTTTAAAAGAAGAAACATATGGATAGAAGTAGACTTTGACTGTGATTATAGAAGAAATGAAGCAATAAAAAGAATCAGCAAAAAGGAGAGTGATTGGTATAAAATGATACCAGAAGAAAAAGATGAAAGAGATAGAAGGAAGCAAACACAAGATAATGAGAGATATCAGAAGACACAAAATAGTAAAGCAAGAACCCAGAAAGAAGAACACAAGTAGAAGAAGAATAAAATAAAGATATAAAAAAATCAATACAGAATAAGCAAATAATCAGAGAACACAAACTATATAATAATTTGAGACCTCCCAACAGGCATAAACAAGAAAGAGTTGGAGTATATTTGCAGAAGATTTAGAAAAGCCTATATAATAAGAATCAAAAGGTCAAAATACAAGACCTTAGCAATTATACAAATAAAGAAAACACATGAGAAGATGCCATGGGCTATACCAGTAAATAACAACAAACTAGTACGAGTAACTAAAGAAATAGAAGAATATAAAACAAAAGAAGAACAAAGAAGATATATAGCAAAACTAACAGGACTATCAGAAAGTGCCTCAGAAATCTTACTGCTATGTAGTCTGAAAAACAAGGGAGTTAAATTAGTCCACATACCTTCAAATAGAAATGAAAACCAAAGAAGAACTGCAACAGTTATGTTTGCAACAGAAGAAGATATAAAATTAGCTCAATCTAAACCATTTATGTTTAACAACTTCTGACTTTACTGGGTAAAAGAAGAAAAAGAAGAAACAAAATGGAAAAAAAGTTTTAAACAAGAAAGAGAAAGAAGCTGAAAAAGGCACAGCCAAGTCTCTGTGGCAGATGAGAACAATATCAGAAAAGAAAAGCAAGAATTTAGGTTAAATACAAACAAGGGAAGAAAAAAATATAGTCAAAGAGCAGAAGATCAAATAATAGCAAACAAAGGTTACATATAAGATCAAATGGCAGGAAAAAAAAAAGATATACAAACTTATTCAAAGAAGAAGATAGACAATATAAAAAGTAATCTGCTAAAACTGACATTCAAATACAAGAAGAACTTCCATACACAAGTGATATTCTAAATCAAATTCTGGAAAGACTTGAAAGATTAGAAGGTGCAAGCAGTACAGCAGGAGGCAGTCTGGCCTTCTGCTCCTAAGGGTGCCACAGTTGAACCAATGAATACAGACCAGAAGATCGAAAAGTTTTTGTACAGTGAAAGGAGAGCCTTTAAAAGAAGTAACATGAAATCGTCTTCTGGTTATAAGAGAAAAACAAAGACAAAAGGAAAGAGAAGACATTAGATACAAAAACACAATATAAATATCTGAAAGACAAATGAAAACAGAAAAAGAAAAAAATTAAGATTGCATGTCACAACATTAATGAGCTTAAAACCAGAGGTTGGAAATTAGAAAATCTTATAGAATAGGCAAATAAAAAAGAACTTACAATAGTAAGAATAACAGAAATAAACATTACAAAAAAAGAAGGAAAATTTTTATTATATAATCATAATATACAGTACAAGGGTTACTAGACTAGTGCAACAACAGACAAGAAAAAAGGATCAGGCATAGAAATACTAATAGATAGCAAGTGGGAAAAGCATGTGGGGGCAGTTAAAAGAACTAGCAAATACTTGCTAGAAGTAAGATTATATTTTAAACAATTAGAATAGTAGTATTAGGAGTTTATATCCTACCAAATAACAAATCGATAAGTAAGAAAATTTAGCAAAGAATTGTAGAGATAGTAACAAACAAGAAGAGGTGTACAGATATAGTTAAACTAAGTAATTTCAATTATACAGTAGATAACATACTAGATAGACAACACCCACAAACAGCAAGCTACAAAAGACTTTCAATATTTAGCTGACTCAAAAGACAGGACTTAGTAGACTCATTCAGAAACATACACCCAACAAAAAAAGCATACACATGGTCAAACCAAGAGGCTGCAACAAGAATAGATTATATTTGGCTATCAGAAACACTTGCATCAGGCTTACAAAAGGTGAATATAGAAGAAGTGAAAGGTCTAACAGATAGCGATTACAAAATAATAACAGCTGAAGTATGGGTAGAACATGTAATCACAAAACATAACAAGGCAGAAACCAAATGCAAAAACCAAACAAGAACAATATACAGTACTTATATTACGAGGCAAAACAAGAAGACTGAGAAGAATATGCAAGAGAGCTACAGAATCAGCTAGAATGGAAAAAAGCATTAAGACAATTAAAAGATAATAAAGCAGAGGTAGATTGTAGTGCAGACAAACTAAATCAAATGTGGAATGCAATAGAAGTGGCTATAATCAAAGCAGCAAACAAACAGATCCCAAAGAAGAAGATATTCAACTCAAAGATAAATAGAAGACAAGACCAAAAAAAAACTAAACAAAGCAAGCATATTATCGAACTCCAACAAATAATTAGAAGGGCAAAAAATATAAAGAATCAGAATGTAGGAAAAGAAAAGAGAATTGAAATGAACAGTAAACTAAAAAATATAGGAAAAGAGTTAGGAGTAATATTACCAAAACTCAATAGACAATAGTCAGAAGCTTAGATAGATGATATCAAAGGTTGGCAAAGAATAATCAAAAAGATGAAAAGAGAAGAATGAGAATGAACACAGAGAAAACAAATAGAAAAGAACATAAACAAAAGATGTGAAATGATTAAAACTGATCAAGAATGAATGATTTGAAGCCTACAAACAAACTATGCAAGAAGATTATTTTAGACAGGTTCATAATGCAAAACAAAAAAGAAATCAACCTAATATCAGAGCCAGACATAGTTTTAAATGGTTTGGCAACACATTACAAAAATCAATTTAGAAAAAAAAAAAACCAAACTAGAAGAAATGGCAAAAGAATAGAAAGAGATATACAAACTAAAAGAGTAGATCAATAATGCCTAGTATAAGAAATTAGATGAAGAAATAGAAGAAAAAGAATGGGAAGACATACTCAGAGAACTTAAAGCGAACACAGCCCTAGGAATATTAGGCATAAGCTACATCTTAATAAAATGAGCAGAGAAGAAGTCACAAGAAATCTTTAGAGCATTTGCAAACCTGATTATAAAAAAAAGATATATATCAGAAAAGTGGAAAATAGTACAAGTTTATCCAATTCTGAAAGATGTTAAATGAGAATATAGTTTAAACAACATTAGGCCAATAGTATTGATTGAGACTTTTAGAAAAGTTGTCACAAAGATAGTAACAAGAAGACTAGCCAGAGTATTCATGGAAAAAAACATACTCAAGGCCCAAACTTTGCAAGTCTTCTAGGCAACTCTACAGAACAATCTATACACATACTGAATATGATAATGAAGAAAGTACAAGAAAAGAATAAAGAAGTTTGGATACTGTTACAGAACATAAAAAAGGCATTTAACTCAGTTCCATTAGAAAGCCTAGAATGGGCTCTAAAAAGAGTTAAAATACCACAAAAAACAAAAGAATATATAAACAATATTTTTTGTAAACGGAAACTCAAAGTCATCACAGCTTATAGTCTAACAGAAGAGATAGTAGCAAGAGATGGAATAGACCAAGAAGAGGTGATTTTACCACTAGTCTGGCATCTCTTTTACGATCCATTATTAAAAAGAATACAAGATAACGAATCACTAGGATATGTAGTAGAACAAGAAGTTGCAAAAATAGCACACAGTAATAGCATCACAAAATACAGACAAGCAGCAATCACATATGCAGATGACACAATATGGATTGCAAACAGCAAAGAACAAATAATAAGAATTCTGAGTATTGTAGAAAAGTTCTTTAAGGCAAATGTTATTGAGATAAATAGATCTAAATCAAAGCTTATAGTAATGAACACAAGAATAAAAGAGGCAAAAAGAGAAATCACCTTCAGTCATAGCAAAATAACAGAAAAGTCTAAAAATAAGATAGTAAGATTATTGGGAATCTGGCTAAACAGTAAAATGAAAGAATTATTAGTATATAAGAAAGCAAAAGAAATAGTGAGTCAAACAGTTAAAGATTTGAAATACAAAAAAATGACAATAAGCCAGATTGTGTATATAAACAATGCAGTAATAATCCCTAAGCTAGGATATATCTTACAACTAACAAAAATGTCAGAAAGGACAATTGATAAAATACATCAACCATTGATATGCTTGGCTAAGCACAAATGCAATATGATAAAAACATCAAGCAATTGTATAATTGAGCATAAAGATCTAGGAAACTGCAAATCACTAAGCCAAGAAATAACAATGAAGCAAATTAGTAGCATCTTTCTAAGACTTAACAGACAAGACAGCCTAGGGGAATTAACAAGACTCAGAATAGCTCAAGAATGCCAAAAAGCAGGTCTTACAAAAGACATTCAGCATGTTGAAAGCAAACCAGAAGCTAAAAAGTTTTGGAAAGATAACTTAGCATGCCAAACAATAGCTAAGGCAAAAGAAATAGAAATAAACATTAAGGTAGCAAAATGGCTATGGAAAGTTTATAGACATGGTAGACAAATAAAAGATATGCTAAAAACAAAGACATGGGCAACAAGTAGTAACACAATAAATAAGTGGTGATTATTATATATAAATCAGCTAATAGATATGAAAGGTAACAACTTAATCATATGGAGACAGCTCAAGAGTCATCAAGGCCTATTATGCAAGATGAAGAAAGCCAAATGGTTTAGCAAAATAGAAAGGAAGCTGCTAAAAATACAAACAAGCAGAGAAGTACAAGACCAATACAAAATAAACAGCTACAACACACAGGCTTTAAAGATTAAGTAGACAAGGATTTCAAAAGACAGAAGAAAAAAGGAATGGATCATACATGGACCAAAACATGATCAGCAATTCAGCAAAGTAATTAAAAAAAAGAAAAAAAAAATGCTAGCAGAACATTGGCTAATGCATAATGAAGAAGAGAAAACATATACAGAAATAACTGTATGTAAAAGTTGTAAAAATAAAGCAGAACAGATGACAGACAAGTGTGAAAAATAGATAAGATGAGACCAGAACATGAAAGTGGTCCCTGAGCTACTAATTGAAAAAACAAAAAACAAGATAAATGCAACATCAAAAAAGCTATTAGAAAATAGAAGAACAGAAGAATAAAAAAAAGATAAAATGAAGTTATTAAAATTAAGATTGGCAGAAGAATTAGAAGCAGAACTAATTAAGAAACAGGAGTTAAATAGTTCAATCACAAGCCACTTAATAGAAATTCTGATATGAAACAAAAGAAGAAACAAAGAAAATTACATTATCTATACCGATGGAGCATTATATAAAAAGAATAAAAGAAACAATATAGAAAGGATGGGTATTGGCTAGGTGCAAGTAGGAGATAAAGAAGACTGGCCAGAAGAAAAAGCACTATTTAGACTTGAGGAATGGCCTTCAGCAACAATTGCAGAGTTAGCAGCAATATAGATAGCAATATTAATGATCCCAGAAAAGAAGAGTCTAGAAATATATACAGACAGCATCGCAGCATTAAGAAATATTAATAGAGCAATACAATGTACAGAGAATGGAAGCACCTTAAAGAGGAAAAATGCAATGTGGATAATGAATATTGTAGGTCTTATCAAAAGCAAAAAGATAAAGATAGAAATAGTTAAAGTTAAAAGTCACAGTAAAGACAGGTGGAATGACAAAGCAGACTCTCTTGCAAAAAAAAAAACAACTTGCAAAGAAATAATATATGCAGAAAATGTTAGATGTGATGAAATAGAGTACTATTTGGAATGGAAAAACAAAAAAACTGATATTTCAGTTAGACTTCTGTATAAAATAATAGCGAATGCCAGAATCAGAGCCACTTGGAAAAAAATGAACCCAATAAAAGTGCTAGAGCCAGAAACAGATAACATATTACATAATTGGACAAGCTTCTGAAAAGAGATGAACAGAACAAAAGGAGTTTACTGTATGTCAAGAAAACTCAACACAAGAAAAGCTGCAGTGATTAAGTGCATAATGAACAGACTGCCAATACTCAAAGAGCTAAATAGAAGAAGACTAGAGGTTTATACAACTGCAGAGTATCAGGTATGCCAAGTTGGGGAGATAGAAAAACAAGCATATTTGGCAAGCTGTAGTGAACAAAAAAGCTTGTAGAAGCAGATTCAAAAAGTCACAACAGCAATTGCATGAAATGCACTCAAAGAAGAAGAAAAGAACAAAATCTCACTACAAGTCCTATATGAAGCATTATTTGGGAAATCAGAAGCAGAAGAAATTGCAAACAGAGAAGCACTGATAAAGGGACTAACAAAGACAAATATAAAAGAGAAACTTAATCGACTTCTAAACAATCAAGCAATGCAGAAGTGCATAAATATAATGGCAAGAACAGTATGGAATACCTTTTATGATTAAGTATAGAGGGTTTGATGTAAAAAGACACAAGACTGGGAAAAGAAGTCCAATATAACAAACAAAATGAAGAAAGGAGCTCATGCAAGAGAGAAGATGGATAAAAGAAAGAAGAAGGATAATCAAATGAAAGAAGAAGAAAAAGAAAGAAAAATAGAGAAAACAAACTGAATAAAGAAGGAAGCTTGGAAGACAATCAATATGCTTGTTACAGAAAGGAAAAAGCCCTTCTGGTATAGCTTTAAGTAGTTAAACAAGCAGTCTATCTTTAACTAAGATTGTGCAGCAGGTTGCACTTAGGTACTATAAGGATGGCCAAGTGATGCTAGACTTAGGTATTAGGAAATTCTATGTAATTATATTTATGTATAGTTTCAAGAATCTTAATAAAGTACTAGCATAACTGCTTAAAGTTAAAAAAAAAAATAATAATAATAATAGATTAATTAGTACTTTTAATATTAATATATTAATTTTAGTAAAAAGTAAATTAGTAGTTTAACTAAATAAGTTTAGAATTTAAATAATAATAAAAATTTTATTAACAAGTAAATTCAAAATTTTGTAATATAAGTTTATGATATATATTTTAGTAATAACTTTGATTTATATTAAAAAGTTATAATTTTATTAACAGAAATTTTAATTAAAACATTTGATTTTATGTTAAGAAGTTATAATTTATTAAAAAAATTTTATTTGAAATTTGATTATATTTGTTATTTAAATAATTAATTTGTAAATTTTAAATTTAGAAAACAAATATCAATTTTAAAAAATTAGATAAACAAGAATCTCTAAATAAGAAATATTATTAATCAGATTAACTAATTTTGAACTAAAGAAAAAAAATAATAAATTAAATTTATATATTAAACAAAATATAGTTCTTTTGAACTATTTTGATTAAAAATCTAAAAACAAAACAAAGGTATATTAAAATACTAGAAATATGTTATAAAATTAATACTAAAATTTAGATAAATTTTGCAAAAGTATTATCTTGTTAATAGTCTATATAATAGGTAAATTAATTAATAAAAAGATCTTATAATCTTATATTCAGAAAAACATGCTTTAAAAAGTTGGATTATGATCTAAAAAAAATATAAAAAAAAGCTTTTAATTGATTAAATAGTATATAATTGTTCAAAGTAGAATAAAGAACTTACTGTCAAACATTTGTCATAGATGATTCTAAAAAATATAAATATCTAATTTGCATTTATTAAGTGTTTTTGTATTATTCATAATTTATAAAATGATAATTAAATTCATATTTGCTATGCAGATTTGTTTATACAAATAGTAAGTTTATTTTTTCTGTACATAAAAATAACAATAAATAAATTTTAATGCCAAAAATTATAAAGAAATAAAAGAAAATACAATATAAATATTAATATCTAATATAGTAGATTCTTTTTATAAATGTATGCAATTACATAGATAGTCTTAATAATTAAATAATATAAAAATAATATAACAAAAATTTTTTTAAAAATATAACCAAAAATTAAAATATATTGTAATAGTTAATTAATATTAATAAAAATTATTTAAAATTATTAAACTATGTAAAAGTATAATATATAATATGATATTAAAAATAAAAAAATAAAAAAAATAATGCAAATAATCACAAAAAATTATTATTTTTAATAAATCATATAGTTAATTACTTATTATATATTTTGTTTTTATTATGTGTTTTATTTTTATTATGTGTTTCACTTTATTCTTATTTTAGTTTTATTACATATTTTATTTTAATATAATTAATAAATTATTTAATATTTGTTAAATTAAAATTTAATGATATTTCAAAATAATAAGTAAAAAACCTTAGCAAAACAAAATACTCATTTAGAAAAAGATGTGTAAGAGATTGATTATGTCAAAAAAGAGAAATTTTAGCAGAATATAATACTTAAAAAAAAACTAGAAAAGACAATAATAGTATTAGAAACAAGAGATCCATGGACAAGAAATTTTTAATAATGATCGAACTCAAAAAAACAATAATACTCAAAAACAAAAAACTTCAAATACTAGCTAATCTCAACAGCTTCATAGTATTTAAGAATTAATATAGCAAGATTGACAACTTCTAACAAAATTTTGTAATTGTATAGCTAAATTTAAAAATTCACATTGTCTTACATATAATAAAAATTTTCTATCAATCAATCTAGTTAAAAATAAATACTAATACTGTTATAATAAAAAAGAACAAATAAAAAAATTTTTATCTGACAATAATATAGATTCAGAAGGTATATCTATAGAGTTACAGAGGTTAACTAAAATTGAAAAATGTCAATTTTTCAAATGTTTTCTGTTATGTTAGTGAATAACTTTTATGATGAACAATATAGATATTATGAAAATATTATTAATTTTTCACAAAATGTTTCAGAATTTATAATTCATCTTTTACATCATCTTTTATCTTTGAAAATTATAGTTATTCATTAGCAATTTGAAGATGGATCTGTATTTAAAGATTTTAATGTTTGCTGAAAAAAAGTTAATCATGCACTATAATGGTTAAAGAAAAACAATCTTTATTATGCTGATATAACTATTAATAATAAAATGCTTCAATCTTTATCTAAAAATGACAATATTCTAAATTATATACCAGAACTCAATAATAACTAACTTATTAATTCTAATAACAAGCATATAAGTATAACTGGATAACAAGAAAAAGAAAACATAATAGATAGATTATTTATTTCAGTTTTACCTCTTAGTTGTTATAAAAAACTTGCTATTAGAAATACTTTTGGTCATATACAAAATAAATCTGAACTTACAGAAAATGCTAATATTAAATAGCCAAATATTAATAACAATTTAATTAATAAATTTAGATTAGTAGAATATATGGCATGTGCTTTTCTAACTCTGTATCCAACTGAACAAGCAGATTTGTATGCTAAACATATAAAAAATATCAAACTTGCTAAATATTTTAGCATTTGTTAAAATACAAAAATGAAAGATTTGCACAACACTCTTGGTAAAGATATTTTGCTCTAAATTCTTTGATGCATTGGCATGCATTAAATAAAGAACAAATATTTGTTAAACAAAATTTTACTAAAAACCAACTTACTGTTGCAAATGTATTAGAAATGGTTCAAGCTAATCAAGTAATATAATTTGGTAAAGGTTTATAAGAAAGTCAACAAGTTTGGATAAAAAGATGTTCAGAACTATCAGATATGATAATACAATTAGGTCTTCAAGGAATGATATTTTTTACTTTTAATGCTGCAGATTTATATTGGCCTGAGCTTTATGATCTTATTCCTTATAACAAAGAATTTATAAACAATAAAACTAACTATGAATCTACTAAGCATCATTATCAGAACTTTATTAATAACCCTCATATTGCAGCTTGGTTTTTTAAAAAATAATTTAATATATTTTTTTATAAGGTGCTGCATTTATGCTAGAAATTAGTTAATTGGTAGTACTGATATGAGTAGCAATATAATAAAAATGTTTATTTATATGAAATTGTTAAAATATGTAATGCTCTAAAATTTAACTTAAAAAAAATAAAAGATAATAAAAACAATATGCATGAAGTTTTACAATACTTTGATAATTTAGTTATAACAGTTAATTTAAATTTAGATATATTTGTTTTAATTTGGCATTTATATAAGAAGTGATATAATAAATTGTATAATAATTTATAAGATTATATTAAGCTAGTTAATCAATTACAACAACATACTTAGTATAGTTCTTTTTATTATCTTCAAATTGATAACCAAACAAATAACCAAGTATTGTTACAGGGTTGCAGCCTTCTTGATACAATACAACCAAGTAACAAGATTACTTGATATAGTAATTGATTATTGCAAATATATATGGGATAAAGGTGTAATAGTTCACTTTACTACATAGCAACAGGCAAACAGTTTGAGATAGTAATAGTATATAGATTAACTTTATTAAATAGACATACAGTAACAATCTTGTTTGTAAAAATTACTTTAGATGAGAGATATTACTATTACAAGTTAGAGATAAAGATAAGAGAGTCTAGATTGAAGTATAGAAATTTAGAATTGGCAAGAAAGAAGGAAAGATACCTTTTATATATCTTTTTAACTAGCAATGATAGTAGGGATTTGAGCAATATTACTTGATACTATATTTGAGATAATAGAAGTTCAAACAATATTAGATATTATTATACTTGGGATAGTAAAAGTTCAAACAATATTAAATAATATTGTGCTTAGAGTGGTAGAGATTGTGCAGAGGCAACTAGGAATATTGCTTATAATATTTGTTATTTGTGCTTAAAACACTTGGATCTGTGCAAAGGCACTTGAGATTTATGCAGAGATACTTGGAATTTGTGTAAAAACATTTGAAGTTTATATTAAGAATACTTGAGATTTTTGTGCTATAGCACTTAGTATAGTAATTTGATACTAGAATATATGAAACTTGTATAGAGATACTTGGAGTTTGTAAGATGATAGTAACATCACAGATGTTACTTAGTATTATGTAGCTGTACTACATTTCTAATAACCAATTAAGATTCTTTTATCTATCTACTATATAATATAACTATTAACTAACTAATAACTAATAACTAATAAATAAATATAATATATAAAATATAATAATAAATATATATATATAACTACTAATACTATTATATAATATGCTATACTAAAATCTACTTTGTAATATTTTTCTTCTCTTAAGAATTTTGGTTTACAAAATTCCTATGACTTTTGTATAATATATAAAAGTTACTAATTGATTAAACTTGGCTTCACTCATATTACTAATATGCTTTAGAGTCAGTTTCTTTGTTTGATATATTTTTTTATTTTTATTTTTTTTATTTATAATATCAAGTAGGAAAAATTGATAATACATGAGCATGTCAATCGGAAATAATTGTATAACTAAATATTATTCCTAAACTATACTATTGTTGCTATATATATAATGCCATCTAGCATGATATTATTCTCTTATTTTCTGTTTTAAGCTAGATCAACTATAGTTAATTACTAACTACAGAGAGGG
>CAJVQA010004695.1:0-17204 GCA_910591915.1 Cetraspora pellucida
TATATATGTGTAGCTCAGTTTTGTTATAATTAATAGATATATTAAAGCTATGTTTGAAGGAATGTTTTCAAAGGTAGAATAGGAATTTACCAAATGTTATATAGTGGTGTATGGTAGGTAGGTTGTATAGTAATAGAAATTTGTTGTAACATGTGTTTGTTCCTGCAAGGAGTAAAGTGTTGAAGACAGGAACATGAAAGATTAGATTGTCTTTTACAGAGTCGTTCACCATTTGAAGCTCAGCTTGCATAGCTGTGAAAGGTACTGTAGTCTGCCTTGTACATTGGGTCTGACCATCATTAACTTGGCCCTTTACGTAAATGGGCTTTACCACCTGCTCACTTATATCATTTTCTTTGCCAACTACTAAGAATGTATCTCTTAGCAAAGTGGTAGCTGCATTTATGGGGTTTGTAGAAGACAGATTTATTGAAAAAGGGTTTCCTTAAGAAAGAGAGATTCTTCAATTAAGAAAGGTATTAAGTATGACATTTTAAATTTGTCTTGTAATATTTTGTTTGCCTCTGAATAGGCAGTTTCTCAGTAGTAGGTATTAATTTGTAGGTATGTTAGAGATTTGTCAAGAGAATTAAAAAATGTTAAAACTCTTGCCAATAGTTTGGTACTAGTAGGTTTGAAAGTAATAAGTTCTACTGCTTGTTGTTTGTCAAGTTTGTCGATATGATGGTTTTGTGCTGCAATGTTTTGATACAAATTAAGATATAAATAAAAGAAGTAGCTGTGACGTTTGGAGTTGGTAGAAATATTGTTGATCTTGCAAGCAGATTTTTTTATTTCTGCTGCAAGCTCATTAAGAAGAGATGTAGAAATTTGTTTGTTAAAGGATGCTTCATGTTTGCTGTTTATGTAGAATATAGATGGGTCGATTTTAGGTTGTTTCAAACTTCATTTTCTTGTTTTGGAAAGTCTATATATGATTTTTTAAAAATATCATTTAGTAATTGTAAGAAATTATGTTGAAATTGAAGGTTGGGAGTTGTAGTAGATGGATTTGTATTCTCTGGTTCTTTTCCTTTGTTTTTGGATTCTGTTTTTTCTAAGTAAGAACAAGTTTCATCTGTGCAAGTAAGAATATAAAAGTTAGCTGATTTTATTTTTTCATTTTAACATTCTTGTAAATTGTGGGTTGTTGGAATTGTATTTCAGTAAGTAAGGTTTCTTTAAGATGAGAAATAAATTTTTATCAGATTTGGTATTTTAAAGAGTTAAACACTTTGGTTTTATCTAATATTTGGGTAAATTGTTGGTTGTATATTGGAAAGAATTGTTTAAACTATTGTTTTAAATGGTCTAAAGAATTTCCAAAAGATGAAATGTTAAGTTTTTGGTGAAATAGTGTTTTTGGGATATTAAAATCAAGATAGATATTAAATTTGCTATCAGATCTAATTATAACATATTGCTTTTCTTGTCATAGTTAGATACTTTCGATATAATGTTAAATCTTTTGGGTTGAAGTTGGAAGTCTTCAGCAAATTTAATGTAATCAATTGCTTAATAGTTATTTGAAAGATATAAGTAAATACGAGCCAGATTAATACAAAGTTGAATATGGTTTTGGTTGGTGTATGAGGGGATAGTAGCTGAAGATGCAAAGATTTTGGAATAGTTAAGTTTTGTAAAAAGAATTGTAGTAAATGCCAGAATAAGTTTTTTGAGAGTTTCTTCAAGTATATCAAAAGGGATAGTAATTGCTTTGTTTATATTAGGATTAGTTTTTTGAATGAATTCAATAAGAAATTTAGGTCTGTCTTCAGCCATTTTCGGATGATATGATAGAAGCTAG
The DNA here is from genome assembly GCA_910591915.1 of Cetraspora pellucida. Taxonomy (NCBI): domain Eukaryota; kingdom Fungi; phylum Glomeromycota; class Glomeromycetes; order Diversisporales; family Gigasporaceae; genus Cetraspora; species Cetraspora pellucida. The sequence goes on from CAJVQA010004695.1 coordinate 1,808, forward strand.
CTTTAAAGGCCTTTTGTTTAGGGGTTTCTGGTTTGATTTCTTTACCAAGATAAAAGTTGTGTAGGTAAGCTTTAAGAAAGTTAAAAATTTTTCTCGAAAATTCAGTTTGAAGTTGTGATTTATCATTTATATCTTCGGAAATTGGAAAATTAGCAAACTAGTCCAATGTTGAATTGGCTTTAACTTTTTGTTGGTTGTTAGTATTGGTTTGTATTGGTTGTTGTTGTTTACTTGTTTGTTGCTGTTGTTGCTGTTGTTCATTAGAGTAAGGTGAGTTTTGGTATAGTGGTTGTTAATGTCGTTGTTGTTGATGTTGTTGGTTGTTATTATTATTAGTAGTATTATTGTCAAGATTCATATCATTTGTAGTATTATTGTTGTTGTTAGGTAAGGTTGTAAAGTTAAGTTCGGATGCAAGTAGATTGTAAGAGCTAATGGTTTGTTGAAGTTTTTGAATGAAAGTAGAAGAAGAGCTTGACTGTTAAGTGAATTGTTGTATATTAGTACAGGCTTTGTAGTAAGATTTATCATTATATAAAGTAGCATCGGTTGCCAAGTAATGTTGATTGTTTATTTCTTTACAGGCAATAGGTTGGTTATATTTAGCACAGAGGTGGTTATGTATAGTAGGTGAAGGTGATGCTGTAGGTAATGGCAGAACAAATTCAGTAGAATTTGCAATTGTGTTTGCTAGAGTTTTTTTGATCTTTAAGTTTTTTAATGACATTTGTTGTTTCGTGTTGTTTGTAGATTTGGTTAGTTGTTGAGATGAAGTGTGTATGGTATTTGCTACAAAAGCATGTGACAACAGAGCTGGATTTGGGTGCTTTGAAGTAATGACTGCATTTGGTGCTTCCTCTAAGTTCAGTAATATTGCAGTTCTTAGGTTGTTTATTAGCAAAAATAGGATAGGATGAAGTTGATGCATCTTCATGGATACCAATTCCGAAGCTTTTAGGGCACTTCTGATAAAAGTAGTCAAGGTTAATAGTATCAGGTGCAGTTGTTACAGGGGTTGGCATCTTGGTCTAAAAATAGATTATTAAGTATATTTTTTAGAAAAATTTGGTTCATTTAAAGGTTTCTAGACTAATTAGAAAAGTTTGGAAAAGAGTTTAGGTTACAGATAAGCTGATTGGATGTTTGGAAAATTCTAATGAGTCCCAGAAAAGTGAAATTTTCAGGACAACTCAACAAGTTTTCCTAAAATTGCCAATAAAAAAACCTGCAAAGGGCAAGTTTTTGTTTTTGCTTTTTGCTTGTATCTCAATGAGTTTTAGTTCGATTTTAACAAATTATATATCAAAATGTTCGTCTCAGTGAGCTGAACAACTTTTAAATAGGTAAGAAGATAGATTTAATTAATAAAATTATATGTAAATAGACAAAAACCAGGAACTTGGTTTTGGAACTTTTCTCAGCAGCCAAATATTATTGAAAGATAAAACACAGCCGTTCAGAAGGAGAAAAATGTGCTGAACAACTTTACTTAAGAGGGCAAGTAAGGTTTATTTAGTAGAATGTTGAGAAATAATCAAATGTTTTTTTTGTAGTTTTGGTATAAGTGATCTACAGAGAAAGTTGCTCTCAGTTATTCTTTATTATTGTACTGTCAGTATATATTATATGTTTATTCTTGTCTCTTATAATTTTTCTTTTTAAAACTTTTGTTATTTCTTGACTAATATTTTTTTTCAGTTTTTGTCATTTAATAATTTCTATTTTAGTTCTTTTATTATTATAAGACCCTTTAATTTATATTCACATATTTTTAATCTGTTTAGTTTTGTTTTGTCTATTATTTGGTCTAATGCTATCTTAATTTGATTGCTATTTTTACTTATTAATCTATCTGGAATTATGTGAATATTTTTGTTTAATCTTATCCATTTCTAGCAACTGTTTTCTATTTGTTTTTCTTTACTTATACATTCTTCACATTTGTTGATTTTAGTTGCTACTTTATTCTCTTTGTACTTTATTTGCTAGTGTTTGATTAATGTTTTTTACTTTTTCTTTTTGACTATCTTTTCAAGCTGTTTGTGATCTTGTATGCCATATACTATCCATTTTTTCCTTCTTCTATCTTTTGATATATGCCCTTATTCAACTTGCATTGCCTGAGTATTTGTTTACCTATTTCAGAGTATCTTTGTACTACTCTACTCTCTGAGCTGCTAAGCATTTTTGATTCAATTGCTTTGAACCATTCTGCTTTTTTCCTTTTACTTGATTGGCTTTAATAGCTTTTTAGTTGCTGTCATGTAATTAGTTTTTTTTATCTTGTATTAAGTAGTTGGTTCAGATATATTAAACCAGTTTCATTTACTCTGACTGCTTCTTTTTTTCACAATTGTGTATTTATCAGCTTTTGTATTTTAGTACTATACCCAAACATTGTCTATAGTTTACTTTCTGTTCTAATGTTTATTTTTAGTTTTTTTGCTTTGAGTATTGTAAGACATACTAAGTTGTTCTTTAAATATGTTTCAATTTTTGACTGCTTTTTTGTCTTTTATATATTTTTTGTTAAACCTGCTCTTTAACAGCCTTATGTTATTATTAGTCTTGTTAGCTGTTTAAGATTGCCTTGTTTGTTCAGTCTTGCCAAAAGGCTTTACTTGCTTTATAATTAACTCTTGTCATAATGTTCTACAGCTGCTAAGATCTTTGTGTTCCATTACACAGTTTTTTACTATTCTTTGCAAGCTGCTCTTTTGTTTTGTCAGACTTATTATTGGTTGATTTATTTCATTTAGGCTTCTGTTTGACATTTTTGTTAGCTGTAACATATAGTTTAATTTGAATATTATTACTATATTCTTTATATATGCAATCTGACTTATTATTATTTTTTTATACTTTAGATCTCTTATAGTTTGGCTTACTATTCCTTTTGCCTTTCTCTTTACTTTATCTTTTACATTCTGTTGTTTAACCATATTTCTAATAAACAAACTATTTTATGTCTTGGTTCTTCTATTATCTTGCTTTTTCTATATATTACTGCTCTTTTTTTTTTTTGGACTTTTATGTTCATTATTATTAATTTTGATTTTGATTCTTTTATCTCTATATTATTTATTTTAAAAAGCTCTTCTGCTATTTCTAAGATCTTTAACAATTGCTCTTTACTGTTTGTGACCCATGTTGTATTATCTGCATATGCAATTGCTGCTTGATGATATCTTGTAATATTGTTGCACTGTATATCTTTTTGTAACTGTTGCTTGACTGTATACCTTAAACTTTTTTCTTCTTAAATTCTTCTAATAATGAGTCATAGAAGAGACATCAGATTAATGATGAAATTGCCTCACCTTGGTCTATTTTATCTTCTGCTGTTAGTTCTTTTGTTAGACCATAGGCTATAATTATTTTTAATTGTCTTTTGTAGAAAAGATTTAATATATATTTAATTGTTCTTTTGGGTATTTTAACTCTTTGCAATGTTAGTTTAAGACTTTTGAGAGGGACTAAGTTGAATGCCTTTTTTATATCCTGCAACAGTATTCATATTTCTTTATCTTTTTCTTTTGCTTTCTTCATTATTATGTTTAAAATTTGTACTGGTTGTTCTGTTGAGTTTCCTAAGAGGCCTGCAAAGTTTGGCTCTCTAAGTATTTCTTTTTCTATAAATACTTTGGCAAGCCTTTTTGTTATCACCTTTGTTACAACTTTTCTGAATATTTCAATTAATACTATCAGACAGATGTTGTTTAAGCTATATCCCTATCTACATCTTTTGGTATAAAGTAAACTTGTGCTATTTTTCACTTTATTGAAATTTCTCCTATTTTTAAGTATAAGTCTGTAAAGCTTCTGAAGACTTCTTGTGTTTTTACTTCTGCTTTCTTAATCAATATATAGCTTATATCTGAGATTTCTGAAGCTGTTCCTGTCTTTAACTCTTTCAGTACTTCTTCCTATTCTTTTTCCTTAATTTTTCTTTTGACTTCTGCATATCATTTCTTTTTGATGCTTTCTTTTTGTTTATATATCTCTTTCTACTTTTTTGTCATTGCTTCTAATTTGGTGTTTCTCTTTCTAAATTGCATTTTATAATGTTCAGCTACATTTGTCTTTACCTCTTCTGGCTTTGTTATTAGATATGTTTTTTCTTCTTCTTGTTTGATAATCCTATCAAGCATTATCTTTTCATACAATTTATTTAAAAAGCTAGCAAGCATTTTTCTTTAGTCTGTTTTAATCATTTCATATCTTTTGTCTATATTCTCTTCTATTCATCTTTTTTGTACTTGTTTTTAGTCTTTTTTCTTTTTTTTTGTAGAAGCTTTTGCCATTCTTTTATATCTTCTATCCAGATATATGACTAATGCCTTTGTAATTTTGGCAGTTTTGCATCTATCTTGTTGCTTAGTGCTTTTAATTGTTTATTTGTCCTACTTTTTTTTTTATCTGTTACTTTTTAGTCTTTTCTTGTCTTTGTATATTTGATTAATCTTTGTAGCTTTACAATATCTTTTTCTTATTGTTGTGTTTTTTGACTAGTTCTTCTATTTGCTATTGTGTTGTATATTCTTTTTTTGAGTATATGCTTATTGGTTGCAGTGATAATTGCTTCTTCTATGATATTCCATATATTATTTATTTTGTTTATATATTCTTCTATATTTTGCACCTCTGTTTGAATGTTTTTTAAACTTTCTTTTACTTCTAATTACTTTTGCAGCTCTTGCATATAATTTTTCCAATTTTCTAATTTTGCCTGATCATATAGATATAATGTTCTTGATTGTCCTTTTCTTTTAATCTCTGCTTTACTGTTTTTTTTTATTATATGTTTAATCTATATTTCTGCAGTTATAATTTTATAATCACTCTTAGTAATTTCTTTTGTTTTCTCAATGTTTGCCTTTTGCAAACCCAAGGCCAGTTTAAATATAGTCAATTCTTGTTACAGCTTTCTTGTTTGATCATGTGTAATTTTGGCTTGTTGGATGCATATTTTTATATATATTTATAAAGTCTTATTTTCTCATCTAATTAAAAATTAGTAGTCTTTTAAAACTTGCTACTTGTAAGTGTTATCTATCTGATATATTGTCTGCTGTATAATTAAAGTTATGCATAATCATAACTTGTGTTTGTTTTTTTTATTTGGTAACTGTTTTTACAATCTTTTGTTGAATGTTTTTCTCTATTGTCTTGTTACTTGGTGGTATATAGACTCCTATTACTACTAACTCCAATTGCTTGAAATACAGTATGACTTTTATCATATATTCACTTATTCTCTTAACTGCACCTACATGCTTTTCTTATTGTTTTTCTATTAGAATTCCTACACCTGATTCTTTTTTCTTATTTTCTGCTACATTAGTTCAATATCTTATATAGTTTTTGTTTAATACATATGTTAAAAGCCTTTTTTCTCTTTTAGTAATATTTGTTTCTATAATTCCTAATATTATAATTTTCTCTTCTTCTGCTCAGCCAAGCAGATTTTCAAGCTTCCACCCTTTGGTTTTTAATCTATTAACATTATGACATACTATTTTAATCTCTTTCTTTTCTTGTTTTCATTTCTCTTTTAATTGGTTTTGTTTTGCTTCTATGTTTTTTGCTCTTTCTTTTCCTTTTTTAGTTTTCTTTTCTTTTTAATAAGAAGTTATGCTTTTTTCAATTATTTTTCTTTCCTTTATAGAAAACCTTCAAGCTTCTTATCTGTTTTTATTAGTTTAACTAAGATGCCCTTAGAAGTGATTAGCTAGGCCATCTTCTGTTCCCAGCTATGTTTTTTCTATTAATTTGTCTTGTTGAACTTCGAGTTTGTCTAATCTTTCTAAGATTTTTTGAAGTAAATCTTGCATTTGTAGTTTGAAATTATCTTTTTCTGTTTGTTTATTTGACTACTACCTTTGCTTTTGTTGTTTTTCCTTTTGGTTATTTCTCTTTTATCAATCTTCTGCTCTTCTTTATTTATGTTAATATATATATCTTCTGTATTTGGGTGTTTTTAACTATTACTATCTTTTTTTTTCCTATTCCACTTTTTTTGAAAGTTTTTTCAATATAGAAGGTAGTTGTTAAATTTTATTGGTTTGGATTGTGCTGTTTCTATTTCTTCTTCTAATGCAAAGGTGATTGTTGCTGCTTTTCTTTGATTTCCATTTCTGTTAGATAATATGTAAACTGATTTTGCCTTCTTGTTTTTTAAACAGCATAGTAGCAATACTTCTGAAGCATTGCCTAGAAGCCCTGTTAATCTTGTTGTGAACAAGTTTTAAAAATCATAATGAGTATAATCTTCATTGTCTATAGTTATTCTTGCTAATTTGTGAATACCGATTGGCAAAGTTCATGAAATGTTTCCATTAGTAAGTTAATCTGCTTGAACTACTGCTAATGGTTTGTGTTTAAATCTTTTAATGCATATTACTTGTATCTTCTTGAAGCTTTTACACATATGCTTGATTTCCTCTGCATTAATGTTTACAAGTAAATCCCATATTGTAAAACAGTTATATGAATTTATTTTATTTTCTGTTGTAAAAAAGTCTTTTTTCTTTTTATATTCTTCTTTTCTGAGTTGGTTTTTGTATCTTTCTTTCTCTTTTTTGTTGTTATTTTTGACTTGTTGTTCAAGTTTTGATTTCTTGTTCCTTTCTTTTTCTGGGATAAGCTTAAGCTATTTATTTTTTTTTTCTTGAATTCTATTCATCACTGCATCTTGACTATGTTTGCAATTAAAGTCTACTTCTACCCAGTTGTTTCTATTCTTAAAAACTTCTTTAATTGCTTTGATTGATGGTTTTTGCCCAAGATTCATTGCACATATTTTATTCTTTCATCACTTGTTTTTCCTAATAGGATATATGCAAGCATGTTTGCCTTAAAGGACATGTTCTTGTTACATACTCTATTTTCTAGTAACTATTGGTTGTGCTCAATTGTGTTAACAAAAATTAGATCTTCATAGGTTATGTTTTTTTCTTTTAATTCTATTATTTTCTTGTCAATGTTTTCTATGTTTCTCCTAACATTTTGGATTATATTATCTCTTGAAGCTTCTGTGTCCTTCTTTATCTTTTTTTCTCTTGCATCTTCTGCTTTATTTGATTTGTTTATAAGAGTTTGGTTTGTGCTTGATGAAGAACTTTTTTATTGCATATCTTGTAGTATATTAATGTTAAGCTTCTCTATTTGGCTAATGATTTTGTTTATTGCTTAGGTTGATTTTTCTTGAAATGTTTTTTCTCATGCTATATCTTGATGTCTTTTTTTTATTATTAATATTTGCATTCTTTCTATGCTGTTTAGTTTTTCTATTTTTTTCATTTTTCTCTTTTCTTTAAGTATTTCATCTTTACTCATATTTGTAATATATTCAGCTAACTTTGAGTTTTAATTTATCAGCCTAAGTCTTTGTGCTCATTCATCTATTATATCTTCTTTAAGCCAACTTAATTTTGCTAAACTCAAGGCTTTAAAAATTTGTTTATAGAGTAGTACATCACTTAGTGTAATATGGTTTAGGTTATTTATTGCTAGGTCCTTTGCTATATGCTTTACATTGCTTGGTTTTTTTTGTAGGCATTGTTAGAATTTGATCCAACAATTTAGAATTTAAATATCTTCGATTTTTATCACCTGCCTCCTTAATTTAGTACATAATGTCTATGTTATTAGCCCAATCTATTTAATTTATTTGTTGGGTTTTTATCTTGTACAATTTTCTCTTTAAGTTGTGCATATGCATTCTGCATTATGCTACTATTTACTACTAGCTTATCTATTTATTTTCTAATTAGAAACATAACTTTGTTGTTTGTTGTTGTTGTTTAGTCAGTCACATGTTTTCTTTCTGTTTTTCAGAATTAATTGTAATTTCTCAAACTTACAAGTTTTATATTAAAAAAAAAATTTTTTCTAAAAGCAAATATAGTTTGTTAGAGATATATTTTCTAGTATTACATTTTTATTGTCATTTATGTATTTTTGAATATAAACTCTTTTTTTTTAAGGGTCTAAGGACTGTTTGCTATTCTGTTTTGGTTATATTTTATGTTTTGTTTCTGTTCTGCTTTGGGACTAGAGATCAGTAGGAAAAGTTGATATTTTTATAATCTAGAATAGTCTTTATTGTAATTATTTATATATATAAATATTTATAAAAGTATTACTTTTTGTTTCTTTAAGAAAGTTAAGTATCATTATATTTTACAAGTAGTTTTTTTTTTTTTTTATAATTAAACTAGTCTTTTTGAAACTGGAGCTTTTTTATTCAGTATAGTAGCTTGTAGTCTGATTATTTTAAAGAAGCTACCTTATATTGAGAGTATATCTAGCCATATATATACTTTTAATGTCTAATTTAAGTAGTCCACTTATATATAGGTTTTATACTAACTACCATACCTGCAACTCAACTACAGATGTTGTTTATTTTCACAAATGTTTTTATACATTTTAATAAATAATAAATAAATGTAATTCTTAGTATCTTTATATACTATTTATTGTTATTTTTGTCTTAAAACATAGATCACTATATACTATTAAGTCTTGTATAAATACTGTTTAAATCTGTTAAATTATAATCTTGTTACTATAGTTAAACAGCTTCTGTTATTGCTATTGAAATAGAAAATCTTTAGATTAATAGTAGATATAATAAGAATATAGTATAAAGATTATTTCAAAATCAATAATAGAAAAGAATAATATTAAAATCAATGCAATAATAAACTAATTAAAAAACAACAGAACAACAAAAAAAAAAAAATTAGTAAAACTTAAACAAATAAGAGAATTAAAAATAAAAATAATAAAAAAAATAAGAATTAAATAATATGCTTACAGATCAACTAATAAAAATTTTAGCAAAAAACATAAAAAGAAATAAAATAAATATTTATTTTATACAAATAAAGCACTATACAAAAAAAATAAATAAAATAGAGAAAATAGATATTAGATGAATATAAGTAAAAAATAATAATAATTAGATAAAAAAAAAGTGACACTAGGTCTAAAAGGATGGCCTTTAGCAACAATAATTAACTAATAACAATATAAACAGCAATTTTAACAGTACCAAAAAGAAAAAATATAAAAATTCATGCAAATAACAATACAGCAATAAGGAATATTTGTAAAACATTACAAAATACAAGAGATAAGAAGATTTTGAAAAAAAATGCAATGTGAATATTGAATATTGCAGAACTAGTTAAAGTTAAAAATATTAAATTAGAATTAGTTAAAGTTAAAATTTGCAGTAAAAACAAATAAACTAATAGAGCAAATTTTCTTATAAAAAAAAAACAAATTGCAAAGAAACTATGCAGAAGAGATTAAATATAATAGATTAGAGTATTAATTAAAATAAAAAAATAAAAAATTAACATATCTTTAAGACTTTTTTGCAAAATAATTGCAATACCAGAATAGAAGCCAGTTAAAGAAAAATAAAACTAATCAGATTTTTAGAACCAAAAACAAAATACATACTTTATAACTGATTAAGTTTTTGAAAAGAAATAAGTAAAATAAAAAAGTATACTATATCTTCAAAAAACTAAATACAAGAAGAACTATAGCAATTAAATATATAATAAATAGTTTATCAATATTAATAGAGTTAAACAAAAAAAGATTACTTTAAATTATTAAAAAATAAATTGAACTTACTTATAAATATATATTATTAAATTATAAAAATATATATATATATATATATAAACCAAGTAGAAAATATTTTTAAGATTATATTTTCTTCCTACTAATTCTTATTAATAGTAATTTAGACTCTATACTTATAACTTTTATCAATAAACAATACATTATATGGCTTAATAAGTTTATATAGTTTAACCAAAATTCTCTTCTTACTAAATTTATAGACTAAAGGTTTCTTAATCATTTTAACTAAAAATAGATTAAGAATAAATTTGTTTTAACTTCTACTTTTTTAGTTTAATATATTAATTTATACTAATGTATTTAATTATATATTATTAAAATAAAAAACTAGAGAAAAGACTTTTTTTTAAAAAAAAAGTATTATTAAGTTTTACATTTAATAACAAACAAGCCAAACAAACCAAACTTATTACTACAGAATCATCACACCTTATTAAAATTGCAAGTACCAAACAAATTACTGATATATATGCATGTTATATTATCAACACTATTATTATTCCTACAATCAAATATTGACTATACAACATTGTTCTTAATTAATACATATGTAACAAAATGCTTACAAGTTATATAGGACTTGTTAAAAATAAAGTTAAACTTAGTCACACAATTCCTACTAGCACATTACTTCATCCTCAACTATATAATATCTGTAACATATGGGATATCCAACTACAACATCATATTACAAACTTTACCAAGAGATTTAATTCTTCTGATCTATTAGAAATAAGCACTCATATTAGGCTCTAGCAACTTTAGAACAACCTGTAGTCATCTACTAGTATTCTGATATATGATAATTCTATTATTGATAGGCCTAACAAACATACTATTAATTTTAAAATCATCCTATTCTTTAATCATCTTGGTATTACATTTTTATCTAACCTATTATATAATATTCTATATACTGTTTAAGAAGGATCTATTTTACTTGAATTATTACTTTCATCACATCCAAAATACTCAACCTTCAAAAAATAACTTAGATACCATTGTATTCTTTACTTAGACCAACTAACTACATTTGACAACTCATGCCTTTTAGACTGAAAACACATATCTACACATATAAACAAAATTTCTAAAGGCAAATAACCACTTTGGTTTAATTATCTAAAAGACCAAACTACAAGTCATTCATACAATCACACTCTCTATCAATATTTACACTTACCTAATACAAACTACTATAGTTATTCAACTGAACACTTTTCTCTAAAGAAAAAACCATGGCTTATTATAGTACTTGATGACCAAATCATTATTAACAAAACCAGAAGACAGCCCTCTTTTTTAGAAACTATTCTTATTACTCACTAGCAATGCTATATTGAACAACAATTTACTCATCTATATTCACTTTCATCTATTCAATCACAAATATGCCTAACAAATATACAATTAATATTCTTATCAATTTCTTTTTAAGATTTTTTAGTCAAGTTAATACATATAACAAAATCCTTAACTTCAATTCCAGCCATCTCAATCTTATATACTTCATTGCAATTTGACATCCTATTCAAATTCCTAACCCTCCTAACATCAACATTACAACATACTTAATTTTAACAATATTTGAACCCAGTACTTTAACAGACAATCTTCAACAAATCACCAACTACAATGCACAACTATTAGAACTTCACTTCTATACAGATGGTTCTGTCATCAATCTGGGTACCTTACAATGCTCTATGAGCATTGGATAGACCCAAATTTTAAACAACAATATACTGCATACCTTCCAAGCCAAATAAAATACTGGCCTTGCTCATTTAAAGCTAAGCTTACTGCTATCTTAACAGTCCTTATTACTGCTTTTAGAAATTGTACTATACATATATACACTGATTCACAGTCTGTAATCTCTAAATATTACAGTCTTTTAAACTCAATTCATACTCTACTTTATACATACACACTATACTTTTCATTATGGAATACACTTATTAACTTTATTAAATCATATAACATCTATATTATTTTTCATAAAGTTACTGCTCATTAGGATAATCAGTACAATAATCTTGCAAACCAACTTGCATGCAGTCATTACAATCTGTCATATCTTACCTTTATGTCCTACAATATCTACAATCCTGCATACACTTTAAATTTTGAAAACTTTTCCTTAGAATTACCTGTTTATTACAGTATCTGTACAATATGTTATGCACATATTTATGCATTATAAATTACACAAAACTGCTTTTAAAAATAGTACAAAATTCTTAACCAAGTTAATTGGCAAGCTATCTGGCTATACATCAACAACAATTAAAAAATCTCAAACTTTTCACACAGCTTTTAGTCCTCTATTCTTAAATCCTTTAGAATCAAAATTCTACTAAATGATCTTTTTACTGCATACATTTTACACAAATGATCTCACTCACACTCACCTACCTGTCATCAATATCATCAAATCAGTTCCTATCTTTACTAAACAACCTGTCTATCTAATCAATTGCTATACAGCCTTATAGATATTTCATTACAACATACTTTAAACACTAAAACACTTAACACTACTTCAAATACTATAACCAATTTATACAACTAAATTAAGCTGTTGAGTAGTATAACTATTCATAGCATACCAGATTTACCTTCAATTTTTTTAACTCTAACAGATCTAATACTAAATAAACTTATTAATATTACTGCAAATCTGTTATCCAAAAAAGTAACTATAACACTTGTTAACAAGTTTTTACTTTATCTTAACTAACAAATCTATTACAAAATCTGAATCTCATATTGTATCTCAAGATCTACAGCTCAAAAATCTGAATATAATACACCTTTAAATGCTGTTTCACTTTCATCACATTCTCTTCTACTCAATTCTATTAGTTCAAAAATAAACTCCTAGTATATCCAATGAATTAAATATCAAACTAATCCCTTATACATAATTACTAATACTCAAATCTAAGTGAGCCTTGGCTATTCTGATTGGTTTAGATCACAGATAAATTAGTCTGAGCTTCTATTCTTTCTATAATATTTTAAAAGCAGAATTGTACTCTATATAAAATCTCAATTAAATATTCAATAAAGATAGAGGCATGGCCTTACTATTAATATTAAAAAAAAAGTATTATTAAATTTATATAAAAAAAAGAATTAAATATTAAATAAATTAATTTAAATATAGTTAATATGACTTTAACTAATATTATTTTAATTATATATAATATTTGTTATTAATAAAAGCACTAAAATTAAATATATTAAAATAATATAAATAATTAATAAATTAAAATTTGAATAATAAGCTATAGATATTATTATATATAAATATTAAACTTTTTTAATATAATTGAATAAATAAAGTTTATAGACTTATTAGATCTATACAATAATAATGTTTTATGTTTTGTTATATTTTTATATATTAGTAAAAAAAAAATAAATAATTATAATATAAACTTAATTTTATTTTTTTAAAAAAACTATTAGACTATACAAATTTAATATATTAATTTTTATATATAATATAAAATTTTTAAACAAACCTAACTAGCCAGCTTTTTAAAAAAAATTTTATAAATTTTTTTTTTAAAAATTCTATTTGATTATTAAAATATATAAAAAGTTTAGTTTACAAGTTTTTAAATTTTGATTTAACTAGATTATAAAATTCAATTAATTAATTTTGTATATTCTTAATATTAAGATAAGGCCTTACTTGTATCTTTATTAGTAATTTTAGTTGTATATATTAATATACTATATACTAAGATATACTGAAATTGTAAAATACAAAATAAAAACTATATGCAAGAATTAAAGCTCAGACAGTTTTATCTATAACCTAAATCAATTATATAACTTTATATAAAAATATATTTAAAAGTTATATATATAAGATTAAAAATAAACTTGATTTATAATTGTAATATAACTCTTTCTGACAATCCCTTACACCAACTTTTTTCTAAAAGTCTGATCTACGAAAACTATATAGTTATTATATTTAAATATAACAAAACTCTACTTTGGATAACTAGAAAGGCTATTTACTGCATGTTTGGTTGTAACTAAAAAGAGCTGAAAAAGATTTGAACTCTTGTAAGTGAAGTCCCTTGGTAAAACAGAAGTACTACCAAGCAAAGAAGTAGTAGATAAGCTCTGGAGCTTTGTTAAGTGCTATAAGAGCTTAGGCCTAAATAGTTATTTGGTTTAATATAATATTCTATATAGCGTAACTTTTACAACTTCTTCTCAAGTTGGCTCTTCTTTCTGCCCTCACTACTGGATTTTTCTTTCAAAATTTTACCAAAAAGTGGGAAATCTGGCATACCCCCTCCAAAGAATCGATATTGTTTATCTTTTCAAATCAGTAATATTAGTTATAAGAAAACCATGAGATGAGTATTGGACCTACGATGGATGACATATGTCAAACTTAAGAAGAAAATAAAAACTTCGACCATTCTCCTTACATAATAAATTGAATATATTATAATACAGAGATAAAGCAAATGTGAAGTATTCTTTATTTAGTATTATACAGAATTTTTAAAGCCTGGCACAGACAAAAATAGTGCTTTCATGTTTTTTGTTTTTTCTTTATTTTTCTTTTTTATTTTTTTCTTTTTTCTTTTGGTTTACGTTTAGGTTTTGTAGTTAGTCCTCTCTTTTTTTTTACTTCCTTTTAGTTATATTCTGTTGTTCTTTAGGCAAAGATTATAGAATCCTCTTGCTTGATAATTAAAGGAGAGGAAAAAACAAATTGAAGATGAAGCTAGAAAGACATTTTAGAGCTTGTTGTGAAAGAAGGAAGATCCTTTTATTATAGACTTTAAGTAGTTAGATGAGCAGTTTACTTCTGCTTGAAGTAATGCGACAGGTTGCACTTAGGCACAATTAGGGTAGTCGGGTGACGCTAGACTTAGTTGTTAGGTAGATCTATGTAATTGTAGCAATTGCAAGAATCTTAATAAAGTACTAGTATGACTGTCTATAGTTAAAAAAAAAAATAAATAATAATAATAATTGTAATATCTTTTGTTAAGTTTTCTAAATTAGTTTAGAAATAAATAAATAAATTATTAATTTAAAAATAAAAATTAATATTATTAGCTTTTTTTTATATTAAGATAAAGTTTGTTTATATCTTTATTAGTAATTTAAAATAATTATATATTTATATATTTTATGATAGATATTAATATTTGCAATTAAAACTAATTATTAAACTGCTAACTATATAACTACTATTATTTGTACAAAATTAATAAATGAAAATTACATATAAAAATAAAATCTTTGACTAATTTATTTGTAATTTAAACCTACTAAAGTAAGCAAAGCTTACTTAGATACAAATATTTAGTATAATTTAATAATATAATATATTTAATTTATAAAATAAACTAACTATTAATTTTATAAATTGTTTGGCTAATAAGATGATATATATTAAACATATATATTATTGATTAAAAAGTTTACAAAATTATAAATAAGTATATTTTTAGTTATAATAATATAAATAAATAAATAATATTATAAAAATAACAATTTTAATAGGCTTTTGTATTAAAGTCTTTGATGTTATTTTTTTAGTATTAAGATAATCTCTTTAGTCTTTTAACTTTATTTTTATTTTATTTTTTTTTTTTTTTAATTAAGGTGACCTCTTTGGTTTTTTGACTTTTATTAATCACTTGTCGGTATTGTGGTTCAATGAACCACTACAGGAGAG
>CAJVQA010004696.1:0-17204 GCA_910591915.1 Cetraspora pellucida
ACACCTCCACCCCGTATATATTTGCAATAGTCAATCACTGTACCGGGTGACCTTGTTACTTGGTTGTATTGTACCAACCCTGTAACAATATTGTATTTTTGTTTATAATAAAAAATATAAAAGATTTGTATCATGTTATATTAAAATTATTTTTTAAATGATTAATAGATTATTAATTAATAGAAAAATAAAATTTTATATACAATTTATAAGTATTAACAGTAATATAACTAGTTTAAAAAGGGGGTGTAGTGACCTAGTGAAGTGGTCAAGTTGTTAACTCTCAAGTGGCAGATCTAGAGTTTAAATTCTATAGATGACAAATTTTGGAAAATAAGGTCTGTGTTATGGTAACTGTTTCTGTTGATCAGTTAGATTTGTGTATCTGTAACCTTTGTTGCACCATCTTGAATAGAAGCTCAGGACATCTATGCAAACTATAATATTACACCCATATAGAGGAATGTTAATAACCAGTGTTGCATAAGACTTCAGTGCAAACCTATGATAAGACCACTAGGCATAGAAAGCAAAGGAACCGAAAAGTCAAAAACCTATCTGAAAATCCTGAGTGAAGAGATAACATAGACTTTTGACAGTACTACCAAACCATCAGAAGCCTCTAAAAAAGAATTACTAGAACCTTAGATAGATCAAACAACAACATGTGTAGAGGAGCACATACCAACTAGGCTACCAGGTTCACTGGATAGGCCATCTGGATTGGTAGTTTGTGAAGTCTTGTAGGTCTTGTAGGTTCAGAAGTAGGAGTGTAGAAGTTAGAAAAGAAAGGTATCAGAGTCCTTATAAACTTTACAAAAGTATAGCAGTTTAATAGTTAGCCCTAACTGCAAGTGATAGTCTAGACCAAAGTGGTACTAGGTCAGCTGTAAGTATAGGATACAGAAGGCTCTAGTAGGCTTAGTATAAAGTTAAATATAACTTAGTAACCATAGTATATTTGTAGCAATAGCTGCAATTGATAAGGTAGAAGTAGATACAAGAACTAGAGTATTTAAATAGAGAACCTACAGGCAGGTTCTAGGTATGGCAACTAGTGTAGAACCTTCGGGCAGACTACTTAAAATAAACAATGACTAAAGTTGTACAAATGGCTAGTTGTACACTCTTTTCATAATTGCCTCTATAGCTGTTGTATACAATAGTTATATGCTGACCAATTATCAATAAACTTCTGAATTGCAATTACTCACCTTAATATTAAAAAAAAAATAAAATAACTAGTTTAAAAACTTTAAATTAGAATTAAAATATTAATTATATAAAACAAATTAAGCCAACTTGAACTGGCTTTGCAGCTTTTTAAACCAAACTAAGCTGAGCTAGCTATTTTTAACTTTAAACATAACTTGTTTTTTAATAATTTTTTCACTTTTCATATATTTTCTTTTAAACTTGCTTTTTGACAACCTTGTGTTATTCTTAATTTTATTAGCTGCTCTAGTTTATCTTTTCTGTTAGTCTTGCTACTAGATCTTTTACTTGTTTATTGTTAGTTCTTATTGCAGAGTTCTGCAACTACCAAAATTCTTATATTCTATTATACAGTTTTTTAGTATTTTGAGTAAATTGCTTTTTTGTTTTGCCAAACATATCATTAGTTAATGTATTTCATTTATTCTTTTTTTTTTTTTTTTGTTCAAAGCTTTGTTATCAGTAGCTACTGTCTTTATTTTGTTTTAGTTAATGTATTACATTGAACTTGTACAAGATAAGTATACAATTAGCTATATGTGTAACTTTTGGTTACCTATTTTAAGTAGTCTACCTGAGGGTTTTACACTAGCTGTTATGCCTATAACCTACTAGAAGGATACCTATTTAAATACTCTGATTCTTATACTACATCTAGATAAGTAACACCTGGTTCCTATACACCTAAGTGCCATTTAATTTAATATTTAACCTTCTCTTTTTGTATGTCTGTTAAGCTGTTACACATTCTAGAGCATGTTATCTGACTTAGAGTTTCAGGATACTTTCTTGTTAACTACCTACCTACTCTACAAAACATTAACAAGGCTAGTCCTTATAGAGTCTACCCAGATCCTAGCACCTACTTTACAGTATATCTCTAGTACTTATAGTATATCTCTGCTTTGTCTCTAGACTCCCAATCCAGATAGTTTAAGAGGACTGTAACTTGTTCTTGGTATATCGAGCCAGCCTGATATCTTTTTCCTTCAATTCAATTCTGGTGGCCTGATTGATGATACCTCTCACCTGAGATTCTTGTCTATTCAGCTCCTTCATATTGGTATCCGTTTTCTAGGTCTAGCCTTTACAGTAATACTGTTAAAGATCTGTGTTATCTTTCTACTCGAGTCTTTCTAAGTGGGCTTTGGTTTCTCAGTTCTATGAATTTATACAGCTACAAGAACTTATTTTAGGTTTGTATTGCCTGGTATTGGTTTGCATTCCTCTGTGTAACCAAGGTTACACAGATGCCATATAACCTGCCAGTTATGCTAGTGTGATTATAGTTACAGGTATCTTATTTTAACTGATCAACAGAATACCATTGCTATAATGCTATCTATATATTATATAGGTGATTATCTAAATTTTCATTGTCAGTAGGTTTTGAACTCACAATCTACTACTTGGGAGGTTGACAACTTATCTACTTCACTAAGTTACTACACCCTTTTTATTTATTCTTTTTTCTAACATCTTTATTATTTGTAACATATAACTTAATTTTAATATTATTACTATATTGTTTATATATACAATCTGGCTTATTGTTATTTTCTTATACTTAAAGTCTTGTATTGTTTGGCTTATTATCTCTTTTGCTTTTTTCCTTACTAAGACTTTTTGTATTCTGTTGTTTAAACAAATTCTTAATTAAAATTTTTTTTTTTTTTAGTATTAAGATGACCTCTTTGGTCTTTTGACTTTATTAATACTTCTGTCAGATATCATAATAAGTGTACAACTGGCTACATATGTAATTTTTCTATATTACCTATTTAAGAAGTCCATCCAAAGGTTCCCTATTAGTTGCTGTATCTAACATCTCTGCTTAAGTGTTTCATTTAAACTCTTTGATTCAAACCCTTGTATCAACTTCACTAGGTCAAGCCTAGATCTTTGTCTTAACTTTAGAACTATTTTATTCTTAAGGTAAACCTATTAGAGCCTCTATGTTCCACATATAGCTAATCTGAATTTTATATAACACACTATAGTTACCTAACACTTGCAGTCAAGGCTAACCTTAAACTGCTATATTATACTATTTTTACTCTTGTAAAGTTTATCTAAACTCTGGTATCTATCTTTCTAACTTCTTCTCTTCATCCCTATACTATTTAACTTAGAATCTAACAGACTCTCCAGACTTCCAATCCAAATAGCCTAATATGATATACCTTTTGGTATTCTTTTCCTCTGGCAATTCTGGCAGTCTGGTTGGTCATATGCTTCTCTACACATCTTTTCATCTGGTTGCATGTCTGCCTATTCCTTATTGGGGTTTTCTGGGCTTCTATCAGTCCAACAGCATCATTGAAGGTTTGTGCTACCTCTTTCTTAAGATTTCCAAGTAGAATTTTGTCTCCTTAGTTTCTTGGTCTTTTACATTTGATAGTCTTATTATGGGTTTGCACCAGAATCTTATGCGATCCTGGTTTTAACATTCCTCTATGTATATGTAACATTACATTTCGCATAGATGCTCCAGGCTCCTAATAATAAGTAGAACCTAATTGGTTGTATCTAAGATTACAGATACCTAAATCCAACTGATTGACAGAAGACAGTTTAGCCATAACACAGGTTAATTTTCAAATTTCATCATAAGTAGAATTTGAACCTTAGACCTGCCACTTGGAGGATGACAACCCAACCACTATACTGGATCACCATCCTCTCAAATTCTTAATTAATAAACTATCTTGTTTCTTGGTTCTTTTATTAACTTGTTTTCTTCAAATATTATTTTTTTTTTCTTTTTTTTAACTTTTTTATTTATTATTAGTTTTGATTTAGATCTGTTTATCTCTATATCATTTATTTTAAAAAACTTTTCTGTTACCTTTAAGGTTTCTAGCAATTGTTTTTTATTATTTGCAATTTATATTGTATCATCTATATATGTAATTGCTATTTGGTGATAGCTTGTAATATTATTACAATATATTTTTTCTTTAATCTTTTGTTTTACTATATAGGCTTATCTTTTATCTTTCTGTATTTTTTCTAATAGTAGATCATAGAAAAGATGCTATATTAGTAATAATATTACTTATTCTATCATCTGTTATTATTTCTTCTGTTAGACTATGAACTGTAATTATTTTAAGCTGTCTTTTATGAAAAAAATTTAAGATATACTTGATTGTCATTTTAAGTATTTTAACTTTTTGTAAAGCTAACTCAAGATTTTTGAGTAAAACTAAGCTAAATATCTTTTTTATATCTTATAAAGTATCTACAACTCTTTATTCTTTTTTTTTGCCTCTTTTTTATCATATTTAGAATATGTACTGGTTGTTTTGTCAAATTTTCTAGTAAGTCTGCATAGTTTAATCCTTTAAGTATTTCTTTTTTAGCAAATATTTTTTTAAGTTTTTTTATTATTGACTTTGTTACAAACTTTCTAAATATTTTAATTAGTGTTATTAGTTAAATATTGTTCAAACTAGGAATGTGGTGATCTAGAGAAGTGGTCAGGTTGTCAACTCCCAAGTGGCAGGTCTAGAGTTCAAATTCTATAAATGACAAATTTTGGAAAATAAGATCTGTATTATGGTAACTGTCTCTGTTAATCAGTTGAATTTGTGTATCTGTAACCTTTGTTGCACTATCTCGAATAGGAGCTTGGGGCATCTATACAAAATGTAATGTTACATCCACATAGAGAAATGTTAATAACCAGTATTGCATAAGACTTCAGTGCAAATCTATGATAAGACCACTGGGCATAGAAAGCAAAGAAACTGAAAAGTTGAAAACCTACTTGGAAATCCTAAGTAAAGAGGTAGCATGAACTTTTAACAATACTACTGCACCATTGGAAGCTTCCAAAAAAGAATTACTAGGACCTCAGATGGATCAGACAACAACATGTATAGAGGAGCATATACCAACCAGGCTACTAGGTTTGCCAGATAGGCCATCTGAATTGGTAGTTTGTGAAGTCTTGTGGGTCTTGTAGGTCCAGAAGTAGGGATGTAGAAGTTAGGAAAGGAAGGTATCAGAGTTCCTATAAACTTTACAAGAGTATAGCAGTTTAATGGTTAGTCCTGACTGCAAGTGATAGTCTAGGTCAGAGTGGTACTAGGTTAGCTATAAGTATGAAATACAGAAGACTTTGGTAGGCTTAGTATAAAGTTAAATATGACTTAGTAACTATGGTATATTTGTGGCAATGGCTGCAATTGATAGAATAGAAGTGGATACAAGAACTAGAGTGTTTAAATAGAGAACCCACAAGTGGGTTCTAGATATGGCAACTAGTGTAAAACCTTCAGGTGGACTACTTAAAATAGACAATGACTAAAGTTGTATAAGTGGTTAGTTGTACACTCTTTCCATGATTGCTTCTGTAGCTATTATACACAATAATTATATGCTGACTGATTATCAATAAACTTCTGAATCACAATTACTTGCCTTAACATTAAAAAAATATATATATATATTGTTCAAACTGTATTCTTATTCTATGTTTTTTGGTATTAAAAATACTTGTGCTATTTTTTACTTTATTAGTATCTCTGCTATTTCTAAGTGCAAGTTTGTATAGACTCTAAAAACCTCTTATATTTTTCTTTTTATTTGTTTAATTAGAATGTAGCTTATTTCTGATATTTTTAAAGCTGTTTCTGTTTTGAGCTCTTTAATTATTTTATTGCATTCTTCTTTTTCAATTTTCTTTTCAATTTCTTTATATTATTCTTTTTTAATATAGTTTTATAATTTATAGATTTCTTTTTAGCTTTCTGATATTTCTTCTAATTTCATATTTCTTTTTTTAAATTGTTTTTTATAATGTTCTATTATCACTTCTTTAACTAATTCTGATTTTATCACTAGTTTAGTTTCTTTTTATGTTTATTTAATTACTCTGTCAAGTATTATCTTCTTGTATAACTTGTTTAAAAGACTAGCTATTATTTTTTCTTAGTCAGTTTTAATTATTTTACATCTTTTGTTTATATTATCTTCTATTTGTTTTTTTGTTTTTGTTCTCATTCTTTTTTCTTTTTTTTCTGAAGAATTTTTTGGCAGCTTTTTATGTTTTTTATTCAAGCATTAGACTATTGTTTTTAAATTTTTGGTAATTTTGCACCAATTTTTTGGTCTAGCATCTTGAGTTTTCTATTTATTTCAGTTTAATCTGCTTTTGCAACTTTCTATTTTTTTTTGTTTTTGTATATTTTGACTAGTCTTTGAAACTTTACATAATATTTTCTTGTTATTAATCTTCTTGACTATACTTTCTGTTTATTATTATTTTTTTTTTTTTGAACTTTGGTAACAATGCCAGTTGGTTTTTATTAGTTTTAATTTGATATAGTACAAATTTATGATTACATTTTTTTAGGATCGATTATTACTAGTACTATATACTATTTAATTTAAAACTACTAACTTTACCTGGTTACTCTTATGGCACCTAAGTGCATGTCTGCCATATGCTTGCATGCAGTTACCTTGGCAACCACTTGCAGTCATAGCATACATTAAACCACTACACAGACAAAGATACCTACTGAACTTAATGCGGCATCTCAAATACTAGGGATACTGTCTTCTGTAAATCATACTCATATGTCTCACTTACATGTTTTACCTAGTCTTGTTTCTTCTGCCTCCTAATCTAACTATATCTAGTATTATTTTGTTTTTACATTTTCCATCTTTTTGTTACTGTATTACTTCCAAATTGGTCCTACTCAGGTATGTCTGATTCTTATGATCTTTCTATCTTTAGTTTGCCTATTATTGATTTCCCTAAGGTGTTCTGACAATGGTTTAGGATCTGCAATGAATCTGTATCTCAAGCCAGATTTGCTATCACCATTGGTCTTTTTGACCAATCCATATCTCAAGCCAAACCTGCTACTATTATTCCTGCAGATGCCCCAGGTTTTAACATCATACAGTAACTCAATGCTACATTTAACCTCCAACATGGTGCTTCCTTTTATGGTAAAAACTGAGACTTGTTGCACTTACAAACAAGACAATTCTGGTTATATCTAGAGAGTTTCTCTAACTCTAGTAATATCATACTACTATGTATTGCAAGCTTCTAGCTTATTCGACAATATCTGCAGAACAATTTTGATTATGCCTAGAGAGTTATACCAACCCCAGTAATGTCATACTACCTTGCAAATCTTATCTTACATTGGTTGATTGATCCCTAGTCTTGTTCATCATAGACTTCTATATAGGTATGATCAGAATCCAATTTAGTACTTTTACATTGCACAAGAAAGTTATACACCTACTTTCAAGATCTTCTCTTCTATAATTAGATTATTCAGCTGTGCCAAAAATGCTTCCAATTTTGGTTAGACCAATCCTTTATCACAGTCTGTCCTCATGTTCACCACTTCTCTTACCATTCCAGTCTTAGTTACTTGTCAGACTACTCTTCTAATCAAATCCTCTTCTTGAATTCCAATTAAGACTTATTTGCACAATTTATTAATTATCCTTCCAAGCAAGTACCTCATAAATTGAGTGCAAGAATGTTGGTACTGCCTATATTGGAAGATATAAGGATGTTGGTATTGCCCTAGCCTAAAGGACTTATATATGCAATCCTTTTATAACTGTAATCTTCTGTAACAACCACTTGTTACACATAGTGCCTCTACTCTATGATTAGGTCTCCTTCCAGAAATTTCTATTTCCATTGTTATACTGCACTTAGACTTTTAACTACAGGGCTTCATGTTCAATTACAGGCTCCTTATTAGGTTACAGAAGCTAAAATCTTTCAATTTTGCTTCTAGCCAGACTTGAACCATTGACCTTAACTGTGAAGGATATAGGAGCTTAACTGCTAAGCTATAGGACCTACACCCTTCTGTTTATTATTATATTATAAACTTTTTTCTTAGATATATATTTGTTTGCTGCTATTATAATTGTCTCTTTTATTATATTTCATATATTGTTAATTTTTTATATTTTTTTTCCTTTTCATATTCTTCTTTTTGTATATTTTTCAAAACTTCTTTTATCTTTAATCACTCTTGTAATACTTGTATATAACTCTTCTACATTTTCTCTTTTGTTTTGTTATAGAGATATATTGTTTTTAATTGGCTTTTCTTTTTGACTTCTGTCTTGCTGCTTTTCACTATATATGTTTACCTATATTTCTGCTATTACTATCTTGTAATCATTTTCAGTAATTTCTTTTATGTCTTTAATTTCAGCTCTTTGTAAACTTGAAGCTAGTCTTTCTGATACCTATATGTAGTCAATTCTTATTGTTATTTTTAAATTTAACTATGTATATCTTTGTTTAGTTAGATGCATTTCTCTGTATATATCATAGAAGTTTTGTTTTTTTATCTAACCAAATATTGGCAATCTTTTGTAGTTTGCAACTTATGGGTTCTGCCTTTCTAAAATATTGTTCACTATATAATTAAAGTTTTTCATAATTACTATTTGTGTTTGTTTATTTTTTCTTATAACAATTTCTAATATTTTTTGTTAAATGCTTCTTTTTACTTCTTTGTCACTTGGTGTTATATAAACTCTTATTACTATTAACTTCAATTGCTTGAAATATAATGTGATTTCTATTATGTACTTGTTTATTTTCTTAATAGCACTTACATGTTTTGCTTATTGTTCTTTTATTAAAACTTCTACATCTAAACTTTTTTTTTTATCTTTTGCTACACTACTCTAATATCTGTTATAACTTTTTGTTGTTTTGTATACTAAAAATTTTATCTCTCTTTTTGTAAAATTTGTTTATATAATTCTTAATATTATAATTTTTTTCTTTTTTGTTTAGCCAAGCAGATTTTCAAGCTTTCAATCTTTGGTTTTTAATCTGTTAATATTATAATATGCAATTTTTATTTCTTTTTTCTTTTCTTTTTACTTTTCTTTTAATTAGTTTTGAATTATTTCTATATTGTTTGTCTTTTCTTTCTCTTTTTTGCTTTTTTCTTCTTTTTAACAAAAAGATACTGTTCTTTTTTCAAATATTTTTTTTTCTCTTCACAGAAAATTCTTGAGCTTCTTATTTGCTCTCATTAATTTAACTAAGACATCTTTAAAAGTGATCAGGTTAGGCCTTTCATGTTTTATCTCCTGCTTTTTTCAATCTTTTTAATCTTTCTAATATTTGGTCTAATATGTTTTCTATATCTATTGCTTGTTCTTATAGTTTTTTTGTGCTTTTAGTTTCTTTTTTTTAATTTTTCTTGTTTTTGAACTGCAGCATTAAAGTTCTTCTTGTTTTTTCTTTTGTTCTAATAGCTTTTGTTTTTTTATTCATCTTTTTTATCTTTTGACCTCATATTATATTTATTCTCATTTGTAAACTCTTCTATACTTATATGATTTTTTTCTAAAACAATGTTTTTTGCTGTTTTTTTTTTTTGTATCTTTTACATTTTATTACTATTTCCATAGGACTTTTCATTTACTTTTCTTATTTTAACTTTTCAGAACATTGAGACTTTATAATACCAAAATTTTTTCTTAGTCATTATATCTAAGTCTGCTTGGTTTCTAAATAATACTACTGCATAGTTTCTTGATCTTTCTTATTTGTTTAATGAAATGCATACTGCTATTGCTTTTCTGGCTTTAAGTTTTTATTTTTTTTTTGGTATTAAGGTAACCTCTTTGGTCTTTTGACTTTTATTAATCACTTATCAGTATTGTGATTCAATAAACCACTACAGGAGAGTGTACAATTGGTTATATATATAACTTTTCTATATTATCTATTTAAAGAGTCCACCCAAGGGTTCCTTATTAATTGCCATACCTAACACTCCTACTTGAATGTTTTATTTTAAACCTTCTAAAACTATAAACTATGTTAACATCACTAGTCATCTCAGATGCCCAGACCATCATCCTCAACCTTAGGACTAATTTATCTTTGAAGTAAACCCTTCAGAGCCTTCTGTACTCATTTTTACAGCTGACCTAGATATTGCTATAGCAGAACTAACACTTGCAATCAAAGCTAACCATTAAACCACTATGCCCTTGTAGAGTTTACTTAGACCCTAGCATCTACTTCATAGCATAAACCTAATATTTTAGTATACTTCTGCCTTTTTCCCTGCTCTTTTACCAAATTCTCAATCCAAATAGCCTATGTAGAACTATGACCAGTCTATTGGTATATCAGGTTGGCCTGATATCCTTTTTCTTTAGTTCATTCTGATGGCCTAGTTGGTGGTACTTCCAAGACTCCCAACCCAGAGGTTCTTGCCCATCTAGCTACTAGAACTGGGTACTAAACCTTGGTATCCATTTCACCAGGCTAGCTTTTACAGTAAGGCCATCGAAGATCCAGCTACCTCTCTACTGAATCTTTCTAAATAGATTTTTTGTTACCCAATTTCAATGAATTTACATAGTTACAAGGACTTATTTAGTGTTTGCACTGCCTGATATGTCAGTTTGCATTCCTCTGTATAGCTTCAACATTGCACAGATGCCCTATGACCTGCCAGTTATGCTGGTGTGGCTGCTATTACAGATATCCTAACCCAATTGTTAGTAACAGTTGACATAATACGAATATTACATAGGTTATTATCCAAATTTTTATTGTTGATAGAATTTGAACATCCAACCTACTACTTGGGATTGACAACCTGACCACTTCACTAGGTTGCCACACTCTTTGCTTTAAGTTTTTATAATAAAATTAATTTAAAGATTTCTTTTAGTATTCTTTTTAGGCTTATAGTAAATTAATTTCTTTTTTCTTTCTTTTTCACTTTCTTTTCATCTGTTATTATTCTTGTTAATTTTCTATTTCTTAAGGAGATTACTTATAGAAATACTTGTTCTTTTTCTTTTTTCATCTTTATTATTACTGTTGTTCTATATATACTTCTCTTAATTTTGTATGTTACTATTTTGTTTATCTTTCTTACCAAGTATTTAACTTTATATTCTAAGATTTTTTTTGACAAATTTTATACTACTAGTATTATTGTATTTTTACTTTTTTTGTTTACATCTGCTTTTTCTTAATTATAAGTTTTGTCTTTTATTCTTTTGTTCTTTTTTATATTTTTTTCTTTTTTGTCTTTTTGTTTTGATTTTATTTTTTCTTTATTTTCATCTTTTTCTAATTTTTCTATATTTGGAATTATTCTAAAACAGTTATTGTGTTTTCTTTAAATCTTGCTGATTGCTTCTTTTCTGTTATATTTACAGTTAAATGTAACTATGATCCAAGTATTGTCTTTTTTAAACAGCTTTTTAACATCTTTAATGTATTTGTTAAATACTTGTAGTCTGTTAACAAACTTTGTTCTTTTTCTTATAAGCTGCCTGATATATTAAATACTAATATTTTTACTATATATGTTTTCTTATTACTACAATCTCTGTTTGAAAATAATTACATGCTTTGTTCTAATTGTATTTCTGTAAAGTTATTTTTGTTTTTTTATTATTCTACTTTATAAATTTCTTCTTTTTTATTTCTTTTATTTTCTTTCTGATTTCTAATTGCTATAATTATGTTTTAGTAGTCTTGTTATATTATATTTGTTTTTAAAGCTCTAATTTTTTCTTCTATATAGTTATCTGCTATTATTACTTAAGCTACTGTACTTGTTGCTTCTGTAGCTATGACTTCTTTATTTTTTTTTCTTTTTTGTCTTTTTTTTTCTTTTATACTTGTATTCTGTTGTAGTTTTTTCTTATTCATTATTATATCTATTGTTTCTGTTTTTTGTCTTATTTTTTCTATATACATTTCTGATATATGATTTCTTTTTTTGATATTATTTGGCCTTTTTTGCTTTTTATACTTTGTACTGCTAGTAAGTATTGACTTGTGTAATTTAGTTTTTCTACTTATTTTTTATACTTGTTAGATCTTTCATGTCTACTTTAATTATTATTTTGTATATTTTTCTTAGCATTATTGTTTTTATTAAATCTGTTTTTCATAGTGCTGCTATTACTATATCTCTTATATTAAAATAATTGTTTCTAATTACTAATTCTTGTTTTAATTCTTTGCTATCTATAAGCTTCAGTTCTGCCTCTGCCTTTTTACTTACCAATTTCAGAGTTATTGACTTTTTTATTTTTATCTGTATCATTATTTGGCTATGTTTTTGCTACTTTTCTTAGTTTGTCTACAATTATATACACTTTGTAATACTTATATATTTGTTTTGTTTATATTTATATATGCTTGTTTGTTTGTTTCTTTATATACTTATATGTTCCAAACAGATCTGTAATTTCAGGTCTATATTGTTTTTTCAAAATTTTTATTTTTCAATACTTGTTTATCGAATTTGTTACTTTTTTACTTACTGTTTAACTTTTTTTCTTCTACTAGTACATTTGTTAAATCTATTTCAAAAGTTCTTTTTGTTTTATTAATCCTTTAAATATTGTTTTAATGCTAGTTTTTTTGTAAATTTTGGTTTTGTTTCTGTAAATTTTTGTGTTTTGATAATCAATAAAAAGAGTTAATAAATAATTTGATATAATATAAAGAATTACTAGTATTATAAAAAATTTTAGTACAAACTTATAATAAGTCCACTAGATTTAAGACTAAAAAATTATAAATATAAAATTTTATTTGAAAATCTTTAAGTAAAGAAGTAATATAAACTTTTAACAGTACTACCAAACTAATAAAAGTTTCAAAAAAATAGATAAATAAACTAAATGATAAATATATATAAATAAATATATAATTAACTAAGTTACTAAAACTTATTAAAAAAAAAAGATACTTAAGTATATATTAAGAATTTAATTACAAATTTATTAGACTATCTAAATTGATAGTTTGAAAAATCTTGTCAGTTCAAAATATAGAAAAGATGTTAGAAAAATAAATATTAAAATTTTTAATAAATTTTATAAAAATAATAAAACTAGATTAACTATATATATAAAATATAAAAAATTCTAATAAGTTTTTTGTTAAGAATAAAATAGCTTTAATAATATTAATAAGCATCAAAATTTAAATAAAATAACCTAAAAGATGTTTTGTAATACAAAATAAATACATATGCAATAGATTTAAATAAGCAAAATTTATAGTTAACTTGTAAGTATAACATT
Organism: Cetraspora pellucida; assembly: GCA_910591915.1. Classification (NCBI taxonomy): domain Eukaryota; kingdom Fungi; phylum Glomeromycota; class Glomeromycetes; order Diversisporales; family Gigasporaceae; genus Cetraspora; species Cetraspora pellucida. Next base: position 13,312 of record CAJVQA010004696.1, read on the forward strand.
TAGTATAGAACCTATATAGTATAATAAAATTTACTAAAAACTAATAAACTGTAATAAACTTTAAATAATATGAGTGTCAAGTAAAAGATCTTTTATTTAAAGGAAAATAAAATAAAAAAAATAAAATATATTGGTAATCTATATATAATTGGCTAATTAATTTAAGATTAGTGATTATATAAAATTATTTATTTGTTTACTAATTATTTTTTTTATAGCATTGTCTTTTTCATTATTTGCTGATGCTATCATTTTAGTACTTTTGTTGTTTGTTGTTGCTTTATCATTTGTTAGTGCTTTGTTGTTTTTTAGAGCTTTTGTTATTTATTAGTGTTTTGTCATTTGAGAAGCTTTCATTGTTTGTAAATGTTTTATTATTTGTTAATACTTTATTTTTTGAAGCTTTTATTGTTTCTTGGAGCTTTTATTGTTTGTTAGTGTTTTGTTGTTTCTTGAAGCTTTTGTTATTTGTAAAAGCTTTTATTATTTGTTAAAGCTTTGTTGTTTCTTGAAGCTTTATTATTTTTTAAAGCTTTTATTGTTTCTTGAAGCTTTCATTATTTGTTGAAGCTTTTATTATTTGTTAGAACTTTTATTATTTGTTGAAGCTTTCATTGTTTGTTGAAGCTTTTATCATTTTTTGAAGCTTTTATTGTTTGTTAGTGCTTTGTTATTTCTTGAAACTTTTGTTATTTGTTAATGCTTTATTGTTTTTTGAAGCTTTTATTATTTCTTGAAGCTTTTATTATTTGTTAGTACTTCATTGTTTTTTGAAGCTTTTGTCATTTCTTGAAGCTTTTATTATTTTTTAGAGCTTTATCATTTGTTAGAGCTTTTGTTATTTGTTAGTGTTTTATCATTTCTTGAAGTTTTTGTTATTTGTTAATGCTTTATTATTTTTTGAAGCTTTTTGTCATTTTTGAAGCTTTTGTTATTTCTTAAAGCTTTTATTATTTTTTGAAGCTTTTGATGCTTCATTGTTTCTTAAAGCTTTTGTTATTTGTTGATGCTTTATTGTTTTTTGGAGCTTTTGTCATTTCTTGAAGCTTTTGTTATTTTTTTGAAGCTTTTGTTATTTCTTAGAGCTTTTGTTATCTTTTGAAACTTCATTATTTCTTAGAGTTATTATTGTTTATTGAAGCTTTTGTTATTTGTTAGTGCTTTATCATTTCTTGAAGCTTTCATTGTTTCTTAAAGCTTTCATTATTTGTTAATGTTTATTATTTCTTGTAGCTTTTGTTATTTTTTAGAGCTTTTATTATTTTTTAGAAATTTTATTATTTGTTAATGCTTTGTTGTTTGTTGGAACTCCATTATTTGTTGATGTTTTATTATTTCTTAGAGCTTTTATCCTTTGTTGATGCTTTATTGTTTCTTGAAGCTTTTGTTATTTCTTGAAGTTATTGTTATTTTTTGAAGCTTTTGTTATTTGTTAATATCTTGTTGCTTGTTAGAACTTTTAGTATTTCTTGAAGCTTTTATTATTTTTTAAAGCTTTATTATTTGTTGATGCTTTATTATTTTTTGAAGTTTTCTTATTTCTTGAAGCTTTTATTAATTGTTTATACTTCATTATTTCTTAAAGCTTTGTCATTTTTTGAAGCTTTTGTTATTTGTTGATGTTTTGTTATTTCTTGAAGCTTTTATTGTTTGTTAATGCTTCATTGTTTTTTGAAGTTTTTGTTATTTTTTAAAGCTTTTGTTATTTGTTGATACTTCATTATTTTTTAAAGCTTTTATCATTTATTAGTATTTCATTATTTTTTAAAGCTTTTATTATTTGTTAGTGTTTCATTATTTTTTCAAGCTTTTATTATTTCTTGAAGCTTTTATTATTTGTTGATGCTTTATTAATTCTTGAAGCTTTTATCATTTGTTAGTATTTTATCATTTTTTAAAGCTTTTGTTATTTGTTGATACTTTGTTATTTCTTAGAGTTTTTATCATTTCTTGAAACTTTTATCATTTGTTGATACTTCATTGATTTTTGAAGCTTTTGCTATTTGTTAGAATTTTTATTATTTCTTAAAGCTTTAGCATTTTATTTTTTAGAGATTTTTAGTTTTTTTTTTGGTTTTTTTTTTTAATTTTCTTATATTTTTTTGTTATTCTTTTGGGTTCTAATTTGTTGTAGATTAAAGTGGGTAGTTTTTTTTGTAGGTTGGCTTTTTTGTATATAGACATTTGTTATATAATAATAAATATTGTAGTTTAGTGTTTGTTATATAATTGTGTTGGTTTTTTTTTTTAATAAATGAAGATTTTTTTTAAAAAAAAATACAAGTACTTGTCATTATATAATAGTACTAATTTTTTTAAAAAAATTATTATTATTGTGCAATAATGATTTTTTTATTATATAATAATAAGAGTTTTTTTTTATAGTTATATAATCAATTTTGATTGATTAATAATAGGTTACTATTGTAACAAAATTATTATAAAATAACATTCTAAAAAAAAAATAAAAAATAAATATTTAAAAAGTAGAATTTAAATTCAATAGCTTTTTAACTACTATGAAATACAACAATAGAATTAGTTTTAAACTAAATCCTACTGTCCAGTATGTGTAGATTAGGTATAACAAAATATTTATCTTATATAAAGATTATTAGACTTTTAGACTTAAAAATATTTATAGAATATAATTAAAGAAAGAAAAGTCTTAATAATTAGATAATTAATAGCTATAGTGATCTTTAAATTCTAATAATATAAAATTAGTATTTGTCAAATAACTAACTTTTCATTTTATATTATTACAAAAAAATAAAATAAAATAAAATAAATAAAAATAAATTATAAAGAATAATAAGAAAAAAAATAGAATAATAAATAGTTTTTATTAATAATATTTAAAGAATAGAGTGTGGTAACTTAGTGAAGTAGTTAAGTTGTTAACCCTTCAAGTAGTAGGTTGGGAGTTCAAAACCTACTGATGATGAAAATTTGAAAAACCATCTATATTATATCAGTATTACAGAAAGTAAGCAGTATTATGACAATGGCACTTTGTCAATTAGATAGGATTAGTACTTGTAATACAGTTACATCAGATAACTGACAGGTCATAAGGCATCTGCACAATGTTGGAGTTAATGAAGGAATGCAAACTAGCATCAGGTAATGCAAACCTTAGATAAGTCCTTGTGATCATGTAAATCTGTGAACTGTGAAACTGAAGCCTATTTGGAAAGACCTAAGTAGAGAGGTAGTACGGATCTTTGACAATATTATAGTAAAGGCTAGACCTAGGAAATAGATACCAATATAGAAGGAATTAGGTAGGCAAGAACCTCAGGTGAGGAGTACCACCAATCAGGCTGCTGAAAGTCTCAAACCAGAGAAAAAGGATCTTGAGAGGCAGACTCTAGAATATCAGAGACAGGTTATAGTTCTACTGGGCTATCTGAATTGAGAGTCTAAGATTGGAAACAGAAGTATACTATAAGTACTAGAGATATGCTATAAAGTTAATGCTAGGGTCTAGATGAACTCTACAAAGGCAAGTTCTGTTAACAAGAAACTAAATATAGATAGTTAGTTAGCAGAAAGGCTTTTGGAGCCTTACAGTTAGGTAATATACTCTGAAATGTGTAACAGCTTAATGAATATACAGACAGAAAGGTTACAGTTAGGTTAGATAACACTTAGATGTATGAAAACTTGTGTACTATTTGTCAGTATAAGTATAGAGATTAGAGTGTTTAAATAGATAATCTCCTAGGAAATTGCAGGTATGGCAGCTAGTGTAGAACCTGCTATGCAAGCAAACTACTTTTTTTTTTTTATTTTTTTTTATTTATATAATACCATAGTAGAAACTTTAAAATACAATAAGAAATTTAATTACAAAAAAAAATTTCTAAAATAAAGATTTCTAAACTACA
>CAJVQA010004697.1:0-17202 GCA_910591915.1 Cetraspora pellucida
TATGATTTAATAATATTGAAAAGAATGTGCCAAATAGGCCATGAATTGAATTTGAATAGCTTATTAGGATGATTTGAGTAAAGTTGAAGGTTGTTAAATTTGAAAATTACTGATTAAGAATTAGTAAAGATATTGACTACTAAATTATGTAGAGCTGTTAAAATTGCAGTAATAATTAAAAAAAGCTTAGCTTTATATAATGAAGGCCAGAATTGTATTTTAGCAGAAAAGGAGTTAATAGTTTGATTATTATTATTAATTTGAATCCAACCAATACTCATTGTGCATTGATCAGTACCAATGTTAATTACTGAACCATCTGTATAGAAAGATAGTTGTTGGTAAGAGTAGTTAAGTTGAGAGATAGATATGAGTTTATTGGTAGTTTTACTTGAAATAAAAATTTCTAAAGCAATTGAGTTAGAAATAGGAATTATAGATAAAGGAGGAATATGGGTTGGGTGCTTAACAGCTGTAAAGCAGATAAGGTCCAAGTAATTTGCATTGAGATTGAGTTGGTGTTTGGAATTAGTTCTGCCAAGAAATTGTGTTAAGATAACTGCTGAAACTTCAACAGTACAAGTTTGGTTAATTCTGTAAGAATTGAGGTGACATCCTGTATATTGTTTGTATTCAGCAGGTGGTAAATGATAGAATTTTGAATAATTTAAATCTATATTAGAAGTCTAGTAAGCGATGGAGTAATGGTTAGATAAGAGAAAGTATTTTCATATTTTTCCAATAATAATTTCTTTATTGTAATAAGAAAGTAACCAAAGTTTAGATTTTGTGAATTTTTTAGATGTGTTAATAGTGTAATAAGCATAAGAGTAATGACCAGGTGATTGGTAGAGTGGTAATATTTTAATAGTAAGAGTATGCAAGAATTGTGTCTTCTAGTTAGGAAAACCAATAAGGTTTTCTTCCCTTAGGCAAGAATAAAAGTCTAGATGAAAAATGTTTTCAATTTAATAAAGTACTGTTGTTAGCTGTGCAGAGTTGTTTGAGATACATAATATTAGATTGTCTAAGTTGCTTTTTAAAGATTGGGTATTTAGGGTGCTGAGATAAGATTGATTCTAGTGACTGGCCTCTATTACTAATTGTATGGGGCCATATAATATTAGGATTAGCTAAGATTACTAAGCCAAGATAGATAAAAAGTTGAATAATTTTAAAGTTTAATGAGTGTCTGTTAGAACCATCAATAATTAGTTTAAAATGATGTAAAATATTAATAGAAGACTATGAGTTATTTTGTAGTTGTTGAAGTCTAATTTGAGTTGTAATATCAAGAAAATTAGGATTGTTAATTCATTAAAAATAGATAGAAATGTAATGCTAGAGTTGAATATTCCATATATTATAAATATTATATAAATATGAGTTAAGCATTGTGCTATTTGGTATAGATCTGGAAAGATTAAACTTGTGTTTTGCTATAGTAAGATATTTGGATAAGATTTAATTTCATGTAGTATGAGGAAGAAGTGTTATATAATCAATATTCCAAAGTTGAGATAATTACTGTGTTGATAATCTAAGCAATTTGTTTGTCAGTAATTTTCTTTGTGCTAGCAATATTGATAAGATTATAAGCCTCTTTTTTTATTAATTTAATAGCTTAAGATTGTTTATTATTAAGTATAAACCAACATCTTAGAAACTTGAAAGGTTGATTTTTAGAAATAGAATAAATTAAAGATCCAAAAAACTATATAGAAGTGGTAGAGAAGTTTGTAGCTAGAATAGACTTTGTTAGATTAATCTGAATATTGGCCATTTGATAAAAGAATATAGCAGTTTTAGTTATTAGATTAAGCTCCTCTTTGGACTTTGCAATCCAAAGAGTGTTATCTATATAAGCTAAAACTAATACAGATGTTTTTAAAGTTTGAGTTTGAGATAAGTGTAAGTTAGTTTTTCAAAATATGGATAAAGAATAATCTGAAAATTGTAAAGCAATTTTATGAATTAGAGAATCATAATAGATTCTCCAGAATAATGAAGTTATAGTTTCTTCTTGATCTATATTATTTTTAATTGAATAAAAGTTAGTATGACTAAGGTTAGATATAACTCAGTTTTGGCAATTAGTAAAAAGATTAGTAAGTATATTAATGAGTATTTGAGGCATTGATATCTGTTTAAGAGACTTTGTAAAAAGTTTTAAGTTGACTAAATCATATGCTTTGCTTATGTCCTGAGACAGGAGCCATAATTGTTTGTTGTTGCAGCTAGCATTTTCGATAATATTGTTAAGTATATATAAAGAAATAGATGTACTATTGCCAGGTAGAGTGATGTAGTTGTAAGAAGATAGAATAGAGTATTGTGTGAATATTAAATTAAGATGGTTAGTAAGAAGTTTTGTATATAGTTTTTTAATATGTTTGACAAGGCTGATGGGTCTTGTATTAGAAAAGTTTTCATCAAAAATAGGTTTTTTAGATATTGGAAAGATGCGATCTTTTTTTTATTGCTTAGGTATATGGGATGCATCAATTAAAAAGAGCAACTATTGCTTGAAGAAAAGTGGAACCAGCCTGTTTAAGTATTTCATAGCTAATTCCAGATAGTCTACATGCTTTGTTATTGAAAAGTTAATTAAGAGTTCTAGTAATTTTATCAAGTAAAAAGTCAGCCAAGGCTAAATTATAATAGTCTGAACTAGTGATAGCTTTTAGTTCATATTTCTCTGACCAGTTGGTATTGAATTCATAATTATTAATAGGTTTGTAAACAGTCCAGTTATCGAAATGATGTTGAATATGTTTTTTAATTAGTTTGAGTTTTGTGGTAATATGATTTGATGTTTTTATATTGTTAAATTTTACTAAATCCTTGTAACAGTTAAGTATGCTGTTAATTATGAGTTTGAAATTAGTTTAGAGTTTGGAGTATTTAAGATTAATATACTGATTTATTTGTTCTTAGATTTGTTTAATGTTTTCTATATTTTGGGCATGGTAAAAAGCTTGCTATTCAGTATTAATAGTAGTAATTCAGCTTGGTATAAGCTTATAAGAGTTAGGTATAGGAGGTATATTAAGATGGTGTATTAAGTTAAGATAGTGTATAGTAGAATTAAGATGTATAGGTATGGGTAATGAGTTAGTTAAAGAGGCTTTGACTTGTCTAATAATGTTATTAAGTTTTTTAAGATTTAAATAAAGTAAAGTAGCTTTAGCTGAAAATGAGTGTTAAAAATTGCAAATTGTTGTTTTTTTGTTAGGAATACATTTAGTAGCAGCATTAATAATACTAGTTTGGATTTTATGCCAAGTAGTTTCAAGGAATTCAGAAGTTTAAGTAAAAAGAGGTGTTTTGTTTGTAGTGAGATTAAAAGAAACTTGGTTAGCAAAGATTTTCTATTGCTCTTTGTTCATTGCTTTATAGTTAAAAGTTCTGTGTTTGGTTCTAGTTAAGTGTTTGTTTTTGCCTGTAAGGGCATAAGGAAATTCCAAGAGGATATAAGAATTTTGTAATCACTTTGGATACAGTTTTTTGTATCATCTAAGTAAAAAAAATTGAGGTATTTGAGTAAAGAAAGGTAGGCCCAAATGTAGTCAATAGTACTGTGATGTCTACTGCTATGCCAAGTATAAGAGAAGGTATTTGTATGATTGGTCAAATCATAAATATTATTATATTGTAGAAATTGCAGTAGTTTGTATTTGATAGATAAGAAGGTAGAGTTGTTAGATGAGAAGATAGAGTTGTTAGATGGTACATTAAAGTCACCTAGTATTATAGATAAAATGTTTTGGTTAGTAGCTTCTTGAATCTATTGAATAATAGTATTTTGAATTTGAAGTCTTAATTGTGAGTTTTTACATGATAGATATATAAAGATAATTCAGAATTTGCGATCATGTTTAAAGAAGAGGTTTATAGTGATAGCATAGCCAGAAAGAGTAAGAATATTATGTATATGAGGTGTAAGATGTTTATGAATCATAAGTGCAGTTCCTGCTTTGAAACTATTAGTACATAACCAGTAATAGGAATAGTGTTTTGAGTTATAAAATTTGGTAATAGTATTATTTTCTGCTATTTTAGTTTTTGTAATACTGATAATGTTTAAAGAATGCATAATACAGTAATCTTCTCAGACTTGCTGTTTGAGATTTTTATTGTATCCTCAAACATTGTGGGTGCAGATTGTAAGATTTAGAGGTAAGATATTAGGATTTCTAGATTGTATTAAATTACTAAAGATAGAAGCTAAAGGTGTTGGTATAGAAAAGACTAGTATTAATATGTTTGATTTTAGCTGAATGTTCAGATAATACCAGATAGCTTGAATTGGTAAGATAAAGTGATTAGGTAATGGTTTAGCTTCTAATAGAAGATAAATATAAGCTTTGCTATAATCATTTTTAATAGAAATAGTTAATGTATAGCTATAAGTATTATCAAATAAATAGCCAAAACTGTGAATATGTCATAAAAAAGAAATAATAGTTTGTGAATGAGAAAGCAGTAGTAAATGATTGTAGAATAGAAATTTGTTGTAACAGGTATTAAGTTGAATGTTGTCATACTATTGTTTAGCTAAGGTAGTTTCATTATAACCTTCTAAAATAGCTCCTACTAGTTGAAAAATAAGAGCAGTTTATATTATTTTCCTTTATAATTAATTTGTATTTGGTATATAGTTGTTTATTGGAGAAAATTTAGAAAGAATAGATATAGATAGATAATAAGTATAATCTGATAGTTGTAGAAAAAAATATTCAGATGAAGGTTGAGATTTGTATAATAGATGTATATAACATTCACTATAATCAATTTTAATTAATATTATAAGTATGTAATTAAAATTGTTTAGTTGTAAATAGTTGTAATAATAAATGTGTTTTAAAAAGAAACTAAGTGTTTAAGAATGTGAAAGTAGAGGTAGTTTTAAACATGCTAATCACATATTATAATATGAGTCTGGATCATATAGTGTATTGTAAAATAAGTCTTGTAATTTTTTCTTGATATAAAATAATAAAATAAAGTTCAAGGAAGTAGAAAGTTCTTCTGAAAATTCACTCACCATAAGCTCAGCTTGCACAGCTACACAGAATACTATAGTCTGTTCTGTACATTATGAGTCTAATCATCATTAATCTGGTCTTCTGCATAAATGGACTTAATTATCTATTCACTTACATGATTCTCTTTTAAGAATGATTTACTAAATGTAAAGGACATTATTATCTTAGAAGCAGTAGCTGTATTTATGTGCTTTACAAAAAAGTTTATTGAAAAGGATTATAAGAAAGTGTTGTTACATGATTTGGTTATAAATTTTGATCTATATTTTGATTATTATTGTTAGTATTTGACTCTGACATAATAATATCATTATTAAAAAGCTCAGATAAATTATTATTTTCTTTGGATGTTGAAGATGTTGATTTGGTAAAAGTATTTAAATCAGAAAAAATGAGTTTAGTTTTGAGTAGATTAAATTTAATGCTAAATTTGGAGTGTAAAATTTGTTGAACTTCAGAATAGAATATTTTGTTATAAGATTCTCTAATTTATGAAATAGAAAGTTTATTGTTTGTTATTTTTAAAAATATAAAAGTATATGAGTACTCGAGCTAAGTACTTATTACTAATAGGTTTGCTAGTAATTTTATTAATGATTTGATATGGATAATAGTTGTTAATTTGGTTTTTGCAATAGCAGCACTAAGGTAAGCTTTGAAATAACTATAAAAATAGTAACTTCTAATGCTTGGTTGGTTTCAATATTGTTAAGTTTAGTAAAATTATTTTCAGTTTTGGAAGCAAGTTGACAAAGAAAGGTAATAGGTATAGGTTTGTTAAAAGTAGTAGCATTTAGTTAGTCTTTGTTAAATATAAAGAAGTCAAGAACAAAATATATCTATTTTGGTTTAGATTATATATTAGTTGAAGCTAAAAAGTGATTATATAAATTAGTAAAGAAGAGAGAAGATAAGTTTTTAATATTGTGTTCTGTATCTTTAGGTAATATTATATAGTTTTCAACTATACATGTATAAATATGATATAAGGCAGCTTTAAAACATAGTTTGAAACATTCTTGTAAAGAGTCAATAGAAGTAATTTTGAATTTAGAAGATAAAAATGCTTTGTATTTATTTGATAACTTAAGGGCAATTTGGTATTTAATGTAGTTAAAAGTTTTTTCTTGGTTAATGTTATAAAATTGTTATTTATAAATATTGAAGAATTTTTTAAATCAGACTTTGAATTCAGATAAATAATTTTTTAAAGAAGGAATTTGAAATGTTTAAAAAAATTATTTTTTAGAAATGTTAAAAGAGATATTAATATTGAATTTGTCATCATTTTAAATCTTAAAAAGTAGTTTGTTAATATTATTTTCACTGATATTATAGTATAGTTTGAAGTAAATAAAGTAGAGTTTGAGATTCTTATAAAATTTTTCTGCATGAATAGTTTTGTATTTATGAAAAATAAGATGTAGGTAAGCCAAATTAAGAGCTATTTGTTTTCAGTTAGTAGTAGTATATTGTAAAATGGAGTTATAAGAAGCAAAGATTTTTGGATAATTTAGTTTGGTAAAAAGGATTGTAGTAAATTCTTGAAGAAGAAAAGTAAAAGTAAAGTAAATTAGTTCAAATAGAATAGATATTGATTTGTTGATTAAAGGATTTGCTTCATAGATAAGATCATTTAAAAATTTAAATCTTTTGCTTGTTAAAGTTTTAACTAGATATTTGTAATTAAGTTTTGATTCAGGAGTTTTGTTAGATGCTAGTTGAATAATTTTTTTTAGATAAATATCAATAAGATATGGTTTAATAAAAGCAAGAAGTTGTTAAGCAATAGGGTTATTAAGTTTGATATTATTTTTCATTAAGTTGATTACTGGATATTCTTTAAACCAGTCAAGGTCATTACTAGTATTTTTTTGGTTTGCTTTTTTCTTTTGTTTTTGTTGTTTGTTGTTTTTTTTTTTTTGAAAAAATAAAAAGTAAAAAGTTAAATTTTGTTAGCAGATTTTATTTGTTGAAGTTTAATAAGGGCAAGAATAATTTTTTGTTTGAGAGTAAGAAAAGAGATAATTTGTTTTTGAGAAGTAGAAGAGAAAGTTTGAGCTTAGGCTAATTAGTTTTGATTTGATTATTGCTGTGATTATTTGTTGTTGAAATGTCAAAGATAAAGTTTGTATAAGAGGTTTAAGTTTAATATTTAATAGACTAGGAACATAGAGACTATGTAATAAATTATTTTTAAAAATAATACAAATAGCATAATCTGAAGCATAATTGCTTTGTTCAGTTGTAACACAAGAGATGTGTTTAATTTTACATATAAAGCATGTATAGTAATATTGAGAGTATGAAATAATTGTAGTTGGAATGAGATCTATTTAAAAGCCAGAAAATAAGATGTGAGGTTTAGTTAAAAAGATATCTGGTTGTTGTTATTTAGAGTTAGATGAAGCAGACAATTTATTAGTAATTTTTATAAATCATTTTGCAGATATAGTAGATGTAGTTTGAGGTATAGGTTGACCAAGAGATGTAAAGTAAAAAATTCTGTAAATTTAGAAGTAAAACTGATATGATATGCTTTATAAAGACATATAATAATAATATATTGTAAAAGGACTTTAAAATAGTGATGTTTTTTAATAGAAGCATTGCAATTAGTTGGATTAATATTTGTAAGAAGTACCTGTAAATATTGAGGTTTTCCTTCAATCATTTCTACATCATAACAGTCTCTATATTTACTATAATAGTAGTCAATATTATAGGAATCTGAGTCTTTATTAATAAGAGTTGTCATTTTTGTTTAAAAGATAAAAATAAAGTAGATTATAAGGATCTTGGATATAAGGCAATCTGAAAGATATAGAAGTGTGACAAATAAGGGTGTAACAGATAAGAGGATATAACAAACACAGGGTGTGGCAAATAAGTATTACACAGAGTATATAATACTTGCAGATTTGTAAGTCAAGATTAATGTTAAACAAAAAAGTTGTGTAAAATTACAAGAATACAAATTTGTAAATAGTACAGATTAGTTCAAATAGTGTAATATTAATTTGTAATCCTGTTTGGGTGGGTTTGAATAGGGTAGACCAGAGACAGCCCTTCAAAAAAATTAAAAAAATAAAATACAAAGTTTTACAAGAGAGTTTAAAGGAATTTTTTGATAAATTAATCAATTTTAAACCATTTTTAATAATTTATATATTAAAATAAAACTGGTAATAAGCTCTTTCAATTTGTTCTAAGTAACTAGAGCAGTTAACCTAATAAAATTTTAAAATAACTTAAATATAAGTGTTTTTAGTTTGTTAAATATATCTCTGTTGAAAAAAAAACTTAAAAATATAAAACTTGGCTGTCTAAGTGTAAAATTGTATTAGGAACAACTTTATTTAGATATGCAAAAGCAGTTTACTTAATAAAATATTAAGTAAGAGTTAAATGTTTGTAACAGAAATTTAGTACAAATGATCATTAGAAAGAGTTAGTAATTTGTATTTATCTTTTTAATTTAATTAATTAGCAAAATATAATTATTATAATATAGATATAATTTCAAATTTTATTATAAATAGGATTTGAATACTAAACTTGTTACTTGAAAAATAACAACCTAACTATTATATTAAAATCATTATTTTCTAAGATAATAATTTTTTTTTTATATTAAAGTCTTTGTTTTTAAAAACTATTCAAAAACTTTAAATTTTGCTAAATATATTTATAATATAATTATTATATTATTATTATATTATTATTATATAATAATAATATTATATGAACAATTAACTTCTAGGGTTGATAGCATAGTAGTTATGCTCTGAGATTACAAATCGCAAGAGTGCCTGTTCAAATCCTAGTGATAGCAATTGTAGAGATGCATTTACAAAAATAGAGAACTGCAACACTATGAGAACAGAAACCTAGGACATTCATAAACAGACTTATTTCCAGAAATAGCAAGTAACCTGCAATTGAGAAGCTACATAGTGATAGACACAGTTATAGTTTGATTTAGAATAACCAAAGTCATAAGACATAATGTAAGACTGAAAGTCTGACAATGAGAAATACTAAATAAACTTATAGCAACAACTAGTTCTTGATAGAGCCTGATAAAGCCTTCTAATTTCAGCAAGAGTCAGTGTGACTATTACTCTTGGAAAGTTTAAAAGTACAGACCAGAGAGGTCAAGGTTTAGGAAAACATGAATATGAAGAACAATAGTTCAGAATATGAGAGACATACAAAAAGATCTTAGCAGGACAAATTAAAAAGAAAAAAATTATATGAACAATAGTTTAAAATTTTTTATATAACTCTTTTTGATAATCATTTGAACTAAACTTTCCAAAAAACTGAACTATAGAAAAATGATATACTTAATATATTAAACTTTATAAAAACTTTTTTGAAGTACTGTATATGCATTGTTAAACATTGAAATAGAGTTGTAACAGTTTAAAGAACACTTTGGGACTATAGAAGAAGTAGTTAGTGAAAGCCAAGATTTCTTATTAAGTAAACAACAAAGCTGGATATATTAGTTCTATACAACTTTAAAATTTACAAAAAATACTCACAAGGGTTTAGAACTTACAAAAGCTAAAAGTTAGTTCATTTAGCACTTTCACTTTTTTTAAAAAAAAAATTTTGTAAAAGTGAGTGATTCAGTTTACTTTTTTCTAAAAATTAAAATATAAAATTATTAAAACAGTTAGCAGTGTTTATTTTCTAAACAGAACTGTTGATAATGTAAATCAAAAATAATACAATAATATAAACATGACTATATATATGCCTCAAGCTACTAGAAACCTGTCAAACACTACATCTGAACTAGTTAGTATCTTATACTGATCTTCTATGATAAAGTTAAGTTTTTTTTTTCTTTTTGATTTTTTGTTTAAATAATCTAAATAAATAGGAAGATAGTAAAGTAATTTTTATTTAATATAGTTTATAATTTTTACAAATCTAATATAGGCTTATAATTGTGATTGTCTGATATTTATGAATTGCAAATTTTATGCTCAATACAGACTTAAAATTGTGACTATTTGATTTTTTGTGAATTGCAAGTAGAGTTCAGGGCATAGGAAAAAAATTAGGCATGCCTATATAGGCATGCCTCTGAGCTAAAGCATGCCTCTTATGCCTATGGGCATGTCCTTTTTAAATCATATAATTAACATATAGTTTAATAATCTTATATGTTGATTTAGTATCTATAGTTCTAGTTTATCTGAACTTATTAGCCAATTAAAATAACTTTAAACATCACATAACAAGGGCATGCCCTTTGGACTTGAGGCATGCCTATAGGCATGCCCTATGCCTCTATGTCCTGAACTCTAATTGCAAGTTTTACACTTTTCTTTTTTCTCATTTATCTTTTTTTTCTCTTTTATTTCTTGTTTTATATTTTTTATTATTTACTCCTATATCTCTGTTTTTTTTTTATATATAAAATCTTTTTTTGTTTTTTTGCTTCTTTATGAGAAGACATCATCAGATTAATAGTATCCTATTGTAGAGTGGCAGTCAGATAAGCAGTCTACTTATGTTTAAAATAGTGCAGTAGATTGCACTTAGATATCAATAAGATAGCTGAATAATGCTAAACTTAAGTATTAGAAAAATTTTCTGTAATCTGTATAGTTTCAAGAATTCTAATAAAGTATTAGAGTGATTGCTTAAATTAAAAAAAAAAATAAAATAAAAAAATAAAATAAAAAAATAAAATAAAAAAATAAAATTTATATGAACACAAATCATTAACTCTTTCTAATGATCACTTGTACCAAATTTTCTTTAAACATAATTACTTTTTTTTAATTTTATTAAAATAAACCTATTTTTGCTATTTAAGTAAAATTGTTTCTAATAAAATTATATATATAAGCAGCCTAGTTTTATATTCTTATAGGTATTTGCTATTGGAATATAATTAAACTTTGTAATTTTTTTCTTTTTGCAAAAGCTTAAAAGTTTATTAAATATATTATAGTTGTTATATAAAACAAACTTGTTTAGCTCATTCTGGCTATTATTTTGATATACTATACATTATAAATAGTTTAAAACTAACAATTATATAATAAAAATATTTCAAAACTTTTTTGAAAACTATATTTTATTTTTGCAAAAAAATTTTTTCTACTTTTTTAAGAAATTCTGGTTTTCTAGAATGCTCCAGACTTGCAGATCGAAATTACTAATCAATATTATAAATCTATTTATATAAATCTAACTTTGTTTGAGAATACTGATCTTAGTATAATAGTTGAATTATCATCTTTCATCTTACTAGCAGTAGAAAATTTGAAAAATGATCCAATTCTGGCAACTTGTATAAGGTATCTGGGGTCATAATCCTGTAATTTAGTTGTATCAAAACTACTTTAGAAGTGTACAATGTTATACAAATAAATCTAAAAAGTATATACTCTATAAGAAGCCCTGTTTAAAAATTCTGAGTAGAAAGATAGTATAATCTTTAATAGTACCATCTGTGAAAATCTTGATCCAGAGATAAAAACCTAAAGCAGATGATCTGTACAGGCAAGAATCCTAGATAAAAAGGTTCACCAACCTGGCTATTAGTTGAACTAGATATAAAGTTGCATCATATAGAGCTAACTAAATTAGTAGTATAGAAGAATTTGCAAAGGCATACAAGATACTAATGAGGTTGTAAAAAGGGTATAAACTTTACAAAAATGTAGTAGTTTAAGGGTTACTTTGATTGCAAATGTTGGTCTTAGCCATAGTAATATTAGGTTAGCTGAAAATTAGGTAACAGAAGGCTTTGGTGGATTTAGTACAAGATTAAAGATTCCTCATATAAGTGAATTGCTTTAAAGATCTAGTGATCATAGTAAATATATACTGGTAAAAACTGAAGCAGTTGATAAAATAGATAAGTAAGTAGATACAGAAACTAAAATGTTTAAATAAAAAACTTACAAATAGGTTCTAAATATAACAGCAAGTATAGAACCTTTGAGTAGACTACTTAAATTAAACAATAACTAAAGTTGTATAAGTGGCTAATTGTATACTCTTTCTATAATTGCTCTCTATGACTGTTGTAATAATACAACTACAAAGCTAAGACATACTATCAATAAAAACCTAATTCACAAATACTCATCTTTAATTTTTTTTTTTTAAAAAAAATCTAACTTTGTTTTATCTATTTTTAATTATTACTAATTTAGTTTTAACTAAATTATATAACTTTTGTTATATAGTAATTATATCGATCACTTAGATGTTATACTAGGTGTTATCTTAAACATCATATTCTCTTATTTGGTATATTTCTTATTTGCTACATTTTATTAATTATCATATCTCTTTTTTGTCACACTTTAATTTCAAAAATAGCTCCAAAAAATATCTACATTAACTGACTTTCAGAAACTAGATTCTTATGATATTGACTACTATTACTTTAAATATAAAGACAGATATGAAGTTGAACTTTAAGAAAATAAATTTTAAGCACTATGTTTTCTATTAGTTTCTACTAAACCTAATATCTGTGATGAAAAAAAATAATATTGCTATTTTAAAGTTTCTCTTCAATCTGCTATTACAATTTGTTTTTGTAGCAAGTTTTATACAAACTTTATCTCTAAATACTGCAAAATTAGTCATTTAACAACAATTGATTAACCTCTAAACTTAACTTAAATTCAAATTAGAACTACTATTTCTGTACAAAGCTTTAAATGATCAGATGAACTACCTGCTTCTTCAATTTCTAAATTAATAGACCAAATATAATCTTTACTCTTTTCTTCTTTTTTCTTCTTAGTACATTTTCTTTTTCTAAACTTTCAAACAAATCTAGCTTCTACAGCTATAATTGCTCACTCTTAATACTACCATATCTGTTTTCTTTATAAAGTTAAAAATATTCAATATGTCTTCACAGATAATCAACATAATTATACACCAAACTACACAATAGCATGTATTTTTAAAGACTCTCTAATTCATTAATTCTGTATACCAAAAATTCCAAATATTGAACTTAAACCTTTTTATTCAACTTTATTAAATTCAAATTACAAAAAAATTGTTATCCTTTATAAACTTAGTATCATGTTATCAAAAGACAAAATCTAACTTTATAATTCAATCTTTTCTAAAAAATCTAATTTTTAATAATCTACAAAATAACAAAAACAAAAACAGAAACAAATTATTAAAGATACTTCTAATAACCTTGACTGGTTTAAAGAATATCTAATAACTAACAAAATGAACCATTATATCTATTTTAATAACAAACTAGTTTTGCAAAATTTTGACTTTATTAAACTACATCTTATTAATATATATTCTGGTAAAATCACTAAACAAGCAACTAAAAACAAACCAGCATCCAAGTTTAAATATATGTATTTAGTCAAAACTTTAGCTAGACTCTGTCCTAAGTTTTTAACAGATTTTATATATGAAAATAATTCATTTATAAATAAATTTTTTTTTATTCTATTTGAATTGATTTACTTAACTTTTATTGTACTACTTAAGAAATTTATTATTACTCTCTTTATTCATTTTGACTATTCTAAAATTTTTGCTTCATATAGCTCAATTTCACCCTATACTATCTTAAACAGAATACAAATTGCATTTAATCTAGCTCATTTACATCTTATTCTTCATAACAAATACAAAACCATTAATGCAAAAAAATTTAATAAAGACCTCAAACTCCATTCTATTTACTTTAAACTCTATAATAATATTAGTAAAGATAGTATTAACCAACCTTTCTTTAAAATACAAAATAATGACAAATTCAATATTAATATTTCTCTTAATATATCTAAACAACATTTTTTTTAAATATTTCAAATTCTTTCTCTTAACAACTATTTAACAGAATTTAAATTATGATTCAAAAAATTCTTTAATATCTATAATTGTAAATTTATTAAAATTGATAAACAAAAAACTTTTAATATTATTAAATATCAAATTGTTATTAAACTCTTTAATACATATAAAGCTCTTCTATCTCAACAATTTAGTATTAATTCTGTTGACTTATTATATAAATATTCTTAATAATGCTTTAAAGCAGCACTTTATCATATTCAAATCTGTACTGTAGCAAATTGCACTACATTTCCTAAAGATACTGAACATAATATTAAAAACCTATTTATCCTTTTCTTTAAAGAATTATTCAAACACTTTTTTGCATCTGTTAACTTAAATATTTTCTCAAGTTTTAAGCCAAAATATCTATATCCAATTTTGGATATCTCTATATTTAGATATAATAATAATTTTTCTGCTACTTTTCAAAAACCTATACCAATTACTTATTTATGACTATTTGCAGCTAAAGCTAAAAAACAGTTTTTGGAACAAAACAATTTTAACTAAGTAAAAGATTCTTATTATAATAATGAAAGTTACTACTTTTATATATATTTTAATATATATCTAAAAGCAGCTGCTATTAATAATCAAATTAATAATTTTTATCTTTATCAAGCAATTAATAAA
Source organism: Cetraspora pellucida (assembly GCA_910591915.1). Taxonomy (NCBI): domain Eukaryota; kingdom Fungi; phylum Glomeromycota; class Glomeromycetes; order Diversisporales; family Gigasporaceae; genus Cetraspora; species Cetraspora pellucida. The sequence continues at coordinate 14,553 of CAJVQA010004697.1, forward strand.
ATTGTATTCAAACCAGTTAACAATTATTACTTAGCCAGAGTAATCACCTATTTTTATATTCTTAAATCTCTTAACAACTATCTATCTTATATATTAGAAAAGCTTACAAAAAATGTTTTTATCTAGAAGCAGTGAAGACTTTGCTTTCAAAATTCAAAGTACAATTTAAAGCTTCTAAAATTAATACTAACTTTTTTAAACTCAAATTTAATCCAATTATTACTAAAAATACAGTTAAACTATCTTATACAAATGAATCAAAAGAAACAAACCAAACTTTATTAAACTTTTTAACAATTTTTGATAAGATATTATTATGTTTGACTTTAATACAAACTAAAATCCTTCTAATATTAACCAAACTACTAAAAATTCTATTTTTGAACTAAATTTAAACCAAAACTCTATTAGTTTACTTTTGACAACTTCTTATAGCTCTTTTTAATAATTTCTTTTATAGAATTCATAAATACAACTACTGCTTCTAATATAATGATGTTTTCTACATCTAATAAACCATTCTTAAAAGAGAATAATGTAAGTAAACAAATGAGTAAGTCTATTTATATGAAGAACCAAGATAATAATGATTAAACCCAATATACAGAGCAGGCTATAGCACTTTTCACAGCTATGAAAACTGAGCTTAAAATAGTAAATAATTTTACAAAAGATATACAACTCAAATTATTATCAATATTATTAAATTTTATGATTTGGATATCTGTTATAGCAAAATCCTTCAATATCATTATCATCTTCTACTATACTTCCAACTTATTATAAAAACTTTTTTTCAATATTTACAACAAATCAACTTTATATATTTACTAAATACTTCTATGATAATACTAAAGATAAACAAAACAGAAGTCTACATTTATCTACTACATGAGCTTACTATTTTACTAAACCATTATATTCTTTTTACTAATAACTTTTTCAATATACTTCTTAAATTTCAATCTAATTTTTAAACTGCTAATTATATATTTACTAATACTAAATTTAAATTACAAAACAAATACAAAACTCTTATATATTTCAAAGTTATAAATACAAACAATATACTCTTTTCTAAATATACAATTATACTTTAGGCCTCCAACTTAATATATGAAGATTTATAATTTACTTTTTTTATTAAACCTCTTGAGCTATTAATTAGTATTCACAATATTCAAGACTATAATGAAGACTTTAAACAACAAATATGAGAAAACTTCTGTCTAACAAACAATCTTAATATAGTTAGTATTACTAAAACTAAAATAGTATTACAAAGTAGATTTTAGTATAGTATATTATATAGTAGTATTAGTAATTATATATATATTCATTATTGTATTTTATATTATATTTATTATTAGTTATTAGTTAGTCGATAGTTATATTATATAATAGATAAATAAAAAAATCTTAATTGGCTATTAGAAATGTAGTACAGCTACATGACACTAAGTAACATCTGTAATATTACTATCATTTTACAAACTCCAAGTACCTTTGTACAAGTTTCATATATCTTAGCACCAAATTACTATGTCAAGTGCTAAAGCACAAGAATCTCAAGTATTCTTGACATAAATCCCAAGTGTTTCTGCATGAACTCCAAATATTTCTGCACAAATTCTAAGTGCCTTTGCACAGATCCAAGTGCCTAAACACAAGCCCCAAGTGTTTCAAGCATAAATGACAAATAATATAAACAATATTTCCAGTTGCCTCTGCATATTCTTCACTATCCCAAGCATAGTATCATTTAATATTGTTCGAACCTCTACTATTCAAAGTACAATAATATCTAATATTGTTTGAACCTCCATTATTCTGAGTACAGTATCAAGTAATATTACTCAAATCTCCACTATCTCTGCTAGGTAAAAAAATATATAAAGAGTAGCTTTTACCCTTCCTTGCCAATTTAAGTTTCTATACTTCAACCTAGACTCTTCTAACTTTACTTCTAATTTGTAAAAGTGATATTCCTTTTCTAGAATAATTCTTATAGGCAAGGTTATCACTGTGTGTTTATTTAATAAAAGTTAATCTATATATTGTTACTATTTCAAACTGTTTGCCTGCTGCTATGTAGTAAAGTAAACTACTACACCTTCATCTTGTATATATTTGCAATAGTTAATCACTATATTGGATAATCTTGTTACTTGGTTGTATTATATCAAAAAGGCTACAATCTTGTAACATTTTGATGCCTTTTGGCAGAAAGCTAAAAATTATTTCAGAAAAGCTAAAAATTATCTCAGGAAAGCTAATAGTATCTCAGAAAAGGAACAAAAACCTCTCTTAAGAAAACTACCCTAGAAAGCAATTCTTTCTTTAAAAAAGATTTTTATTTTGAAAGCAGCAATTGTGAAAAAGCATTTTGAAACTTCAGAATTATTATTTTAGATATACCTCTACTAACTCAAATTGAATTAAATTATTTTGTATACTGCATTTGTATTTTGTATTTTGAAATTGAAGAAGTTTATATGTGAAGGACCAAGCTAATGACGGCCAGATCCAACGTACAGGACAGGCTATGGTATTCTTCACAGCTGTGCGAGCCAAGCTTCAAACAGTGAACGACCTTGTAGAAGACAATCCAATCTCTCAAGTTTCTGCTTCCAACACTCCACCTCCTGCA
>CAJVQA010004698.1:0-17201 GCA_910591915.1 Cetraspora pellucida
TACTATTCATTCTAGGTTTCTTAAAGAAAGATTATCCAATAACTATATATAATATCTATCTAATAATAATTTTTTTTATTTATAAATTTTGTAATTTAAAGACTTCAAGCTATGCTATCGGTCTAAGTCTCTTGAATTAATTTAAAAGATTCTTTTGAGTTATCATTCTTTTTGAAAGAATTTACTCAAGAAAAGTGCTATTTGAGATAAGGATATTTGAATAATATGTTTTAGATATATATAAATAACTTTAATAAATATTCTTTAAAGTTAAATTATCTATATTATCAATTTAGAAGCTGTTTGTCACAATACAAACACTTATACTTTCATTTCTAAATTCTAATTTTTAGAAATTGATGAATATCTCTTTAATTTACTATAATAACAGGATTTGTTAGTTAAGAGAAAGTTATAGAGAGAGTCTTTTCAGTCCTAAAGAAGGTCAAAACGCTAAAATTGGTCTAATTATTGCTGAGATATGAACGTTTGAAGTTGGCGTAATGATAGTTGAAATGTTTCTTCAAGAAGAGTTTCTTGCAAATACTTTGCAGATCAAAAATGTTGTTACTACTTTAACGTTGAATAGTGGGTTCCAGAGGGATCTTCTCACTAAGATATACTTAGTAGAAAAGATGCGGTAGGTTTTCAAGTATATACTCTTCAAATTTCAGGTCAAACGGATCAATATTGACAGAGTTTCCTTATGACTAACTAAAAACAATTATCTTTGATGAATTGAGAATTTATCTCATAGTCATCACCAAAATGTTAACCTGTAGTTTTTCCTTTAACTACAATAATAACAAAAGCTGCTTAACTATAGTATGACAACTATAACTTAACAGATTCTATACAAAAGTCTACACAAGACTTAACACAATACAGTATGATTTGGGATTTTAAGATAGAGTCAACAATAGATAATATATGAAGATACTAAATATTGCATTTAGTTTATTAACTATGAAATGTATGAAGACACTTCTTATTGAAGTATATGGAGACACTTTCTATTGAAGTGTATGGAGACACTTCTATAGTGAAGTGTAAGAAAACACTTAACTTTCTTGAAAGGTCAGAAAGCAGTACTTTTATAGATATTTTACATGTATAAATTATTACAATAAAGATAAGTTATTCCTATTGAATATGTTAAATATAGTATAAATGATAAGAGATATAAAAGATATAAAAGATATATGCTATATGTTATATATAAGAGATATGGTATATATGAGAGATATCTAATAAATGATATATATATGATATATGTGAGATATGAAAGATCTATGATATCTATGATATTTAAGAGATTTGAGAAAATTGGGACTTAGCTAATTTAGTCATTTATATCCAAGTCATATGTATTAGATTTAGTACTTTATCAAAATCATCACAATCTCATGATTCTGTGATCAGAATCATATGATTTTATATTCATTAGAACTGTCTCGATGAGCTGAATCCTATGGTGATTGTTTCATCCAAATTAGTTTGGTACATCAAAAGTTATAGTCAAAAATGTATAAAACTCTTAATGTTAATAACAGTTTAAGAGATAATATATGTAGAAATTTTATTTTCTAAATAGAACACTTTTAGATTAAAAATCTTTTTGAATTATTTTATATAGTAATTATTAAAATTTTACTAAAGATAAAGATAGATCTAATTTTTATTTTTTATTTGTAAAATATTATATTTTTTTTATTTTTTTTATTTTTAAGAGCAGTCTTACCTGTGTGTCTTTATTAGTAGTAGTATAAGATTATATATTATATACAGGATATATTAATGAAAGTACAACTAGTCATACATATAACTTTAGTTATTATCTAATTAATAGTTCCACTCATAGGTTACCCACTAGATGCTATACCTAAGACCTGCCTGTGAGCCCCCTATTTAAACTTTCTGATTTTCAACACTTAACTGCATATATATACAATATATACTATTATAATTGTAACAGAACAGATTAGAGCTATCTAATTACTATTTATATCTAAGTACCACCTTATTGGATGTTACTAAGTATCTATAGTTCTTCGAATTTACCCTTGATACAAACTTACTAAGTATAGTACCAAGATTACTCCTTAGATTTATCCAATTTTAGTATATCCCATATCTATTAAAACTGGTTTGGTGCCAGAAGTGTTCGAATTTCGGTAAGTCCATTCCTTTTCTATAGTTTCCTTTTATATTCACTATATTATCTACTAGTGCATCTTTTCTCTATTTCTGGTATATTCATCACTTCTCTTGTATTAAGTACCAACTCTCCATATCAGGAATCTTTTTTTTGAAAACTTCCTTATATACTAATCTTCTAATCACATGAACTTAGCTACAAGGCTTCACGTACATTCATATACTTCTATAGATTACAGAGTTGCCTCCAGCTAGAATTGAACTATTGACCTTGTCTGTGGAAGGAGAAGTGCCTAGACCACTAGGCTACAGAACTTCATCTCTAAAGATTATATTTTTAAAAAGTATTTTAAGCTATATAAATACAATTATAAGTAATTAACTAATTAGAAAAAAGCTTTTATAAATTTTTTATCTATTCTTAGTTAAAATTATTTTGGCAATTAAAATTATTTTGGTAATTAAAATTATTATGACAGTTAAAATTATTTTGGTAATTAAAATTATTTTAATAGTTAAAATTATTTTTAATAGTTAAAATTAGTTTTAGCAACTATAATTATTTTTAGTACTTGTAATTATTTTTAACAACTAAAAATAATTTTAAACATTTAGATATATATTTTAAAGCAGTATAGTAAAAATATAAAAAATGTTGTAATATTATAATGCTATAAATTGACCTAAATTTAAACATTTATAAATAAACAATACAAATATTAAAGTTATAATTACTAATATTAAATTAGTATTATATGCATATTAAATATAATTTATTATAGTATTATAAAGTATTTATTTGTAAAAAAAAAAATTCTACAATTAACTAATAGTAATTATTACTGCCTTTATTTTAAGTTTGAAATACAGCTTGAAACAAAAGTAAAGATGAGATATAATAGTCTAAATTTAAATTATATTAAATTTTTAAAAAAAGTATCAAAAATTAAGTAATTTTTTAGGAAAAAAAATAAGTAAAAAAAGTTAAAATTATATATAAAGAACCTAATTATTTATATATTAAGAGGGGTGTAGTAATTTAGTGAAATAGATAAGTTGTCAACTCTCTAAGTAGTAGGTTGGAAGTTCAAAACCCACCAATAGTGAAAATTTGAAAAAACTATCTATATTATATTAGTATTATAGGAGGTAAGTAGTATTATAATAATGGCATTCTGTCAATTAGTTGGAATCAGATACCTGTAACACAGTCACATCAGTATAACTAACAGATCATAGAGCATCTGTACAATATTGAAGTTATACAAAGGAATACAAACTGGCATTAAGCAGTGCAAATTTAAGATAAGTTCTCATAGTTATGTAAATCTGTAAACTGGTAAAACTGAAACTTACTTAGAAAGATCTAAATAGAGAAGTAGCACAGATTTTTGACAGTACCACTATAAAGGCTAGATCTAGGAAATGGATATCAATATAGAAGGAATCAGGTAAGCAAGAACCTTAGATGAGAAGTACCACTAACCAGAAGTCTTGAACTAGAGAAAAAGGACCTTAAAAGCAGACTCTAAGGTACCAGAGACAGGTCATAGTCCTATCAAGCTATCTGGATTGAGAGTCTGAAGTCAGAAGCAGAGGTATACTATAAGTACTAGAGATATGCTATGAAGTTGATGCTGGGGTCTGGGTGAACTCTAGAAAGATAAGCTCTGCTAACAAAAGACTAAATATGAGTAGTTAGTTAGCAAAGAGGCTCTCTGGAGTTCTACAGTCAGATAATGTACTCTAAAATATGTAATGGCTTAACAGATATACTGACAAAAAGGTCACAATTAGGTTAGATAACACTTAGGTATATGAAAACTTGTATGCTATTTGTCAATATAAATATATGAATTAGAGTATTTAAATAGATAATCTTCTAGTAGATTACAAGTATAGCAGCTAGTGTAGAACTTGCTATACAGGTAGACTACTAAAAATAAACAACTAAAACTTATATATATAGCTAGTTGTATACTTATCTTGTACAAGTTATATAATCATAATTAAAATACAATAAAGGCAATAGCTACTGATAACTATAGCCTTAGTATAAATAAAAAAAAAATATATATATATATATATTAAGAGAAGAAAGATGAATAAATCTTATGACAACCTAGTGAAGTAAATAAGTTGTCAACCCCCAAGTAATAGGTCTAGAGTTCAAATCCCAGTGATAACAAAAATTTACAATTCTTTCTGTATTATAGTTAACTTTCTTCTGTGATTGGTTGGAATAAGATATCTGTAACCTGTATCATATCAGCATGACTGAAAGGTCTAGACACTCATACAATATTGTATGAAGAAATATAAACAGGTACTAGGTGGTATGAACCCAAGATAAGTCCTTAGGCTATGTAAATTATAGAAACCAGATAGGAAGACAAAAGTCTACTTGGAAGATTTGAATAGAAAGATAACTTGAACTTTTAACAGTGCTACTATAAAGACTAGACTTATGAAATAGAGCCAGAAATTGTGAAACTAGGCAAATATGCTAGTCTTTAAGGAGGGACCAGATGAACCAATTAGGCCACCAAAATTTTTGAGTTCTGAAAGAAAAAGATACATGCTAGCAAACATATAAACCATAGATATATAGTTTTGACTTACCTTTTTGAGCTATCTGGAATGGCAGCTTAGTAAAACTTGAATTGAATACCAAAGTAGTAAGGATATGTTGTGAAGTCAGCACTAAAGTTGGAGTAAACTTTACAAGGGCATAGTAGTTTAATGATATGCCCTAATCATCAGTGTTGGTCTCAGTCATAGCAATACCAGGTTAGTATAAGAATAAGATACAGAAGATTTTGGAAGGTTTAGTACAAAGTTAAAGGTTCCAAAGAACTGCTTTAAAGACTTAGTAGCTATAGCTTATTTTTATCAACATCAGCTAAGGTCATTAGTAGGCAGAAGTAGATGGATGGATACAGAAAATAGAGTAGTTAAATAGGGAACCTACAAGTAGGTTTCAGGTATGGCAGCTGGTATAGAACCTTTAAGTGAACTACTTAAATTAGACAATAACCAAAGTTATATGAGTGGCTAGTTATACACTCTTTCCATAGTTGCCTCCTGTGATTGTAATGCAACTATTAGCCAAATATATTATTAATAAAATTCTAGGTTGCAAGTACTTACCTTAATATTTAAAAAAAAAAAAGATGAATAAATCTCTGATAAAAAACAATTAAGTAATTAATAACATGATCCTAAATATTCTAACCATTTTTTTTTTTTTTGCTAATGCAAAGGCTGTAGTTATTGATGGCTATTGCTTTTATTATATTTTTTAATTATTATTATATAACTTGTACAAGGTAAGTATACAACTAGCCATACATACAACTTTTGGTTGTCTATTTTAAGTAGTTTGTCTGCACAGCAGATTTTATACTAACTGTCATATCTGCAATCTACTAGGAGATTACATATTTAAACATTCTGATCCCTATACTTATACTGACAAATAACATACAAGTTCCCATACATCTAAGTGCTATCTAACCTAACTATGACCTCCTTGTCTGTATATCAATCAAGCCATTACACATTTCAGAGTATGTCACCTGACTTGTAGGGCTTCAGAGGGCCCTTCTGCTAACTAACTACCCACATTTAGTATTTTGTTAACAGGGCTTGATCTTGCAGAGTTCACCCAGACCCTAGCATTAACTTTATAGCATATCCCTAGTACTTATAGTATACCTCTGTTTCTGATCTCAGACTCCCAATCCAGATAGCCTAGTAGGACTATGATCTGTCCCTAGTATCCCAGGATCTGCTCTTCAAGGTCTTTTTTCTCTGGTTTGAGACTTTCAGCAGCTTGGTTGGTGGTACCCCTTATCTGAGGTTTTTGCCTGCCTGATTTCTTTTATATTGGTATTCATTTCCTAGATCTAGCCTTTAAAGTAGTACTGTCAAAGATCTGTGCTACCTTTCTACTCAGGTCTTCCCAAGTGGGCTCCAGTTTTCTCAATTCACAGATTTACATAACTACAAGGACTTATCTTGGGTTGCACTGCCTGATGCCAGTTTGCATTCTTTTGTATAACTCCGATATTGCACAGATGCCCTATGACCTGCCAGTTATCTGGTGTGACTATGTTATAGGTACTGATCCCAACTGATTGACAAATTGCTGTTGCTGTAATACCAGACACAAGAACTTATCTTGAGTTTGCTCTGCCCTATGCTGGTTTGCATTTCTCTATATAACTTTAATATTGTACAGATGTCTGTAGTACTGATATACATAGGTGGTTTTCCAAATTTTCACTGTCAGTAGGTTTTGAACTTCCAACCTACCACTTGGAGAGTTGACAACTTATTCACTTCACTAAGTCACCACACCTCTTTAATATTCTAACCATTTTTATTAAATTTAACTCTTGTTTTTCTTAATGCATTTTGAAGATATAATACTCTAAGTAATAATTATTATAGGATATAGTTAGTAATATTCTTGCAAAAAATTATATTTATAAAATATAATAATGTAATTTTTTAAACTAATTAATAACAATTAATTATTTTAATTAATAATAATATTTTTGTATTACATATTACAAATTTTAATTGTATTAAAAAATTATATTTATATATATATTATTTTTTATTTTTTTTTAAAAAATTAAAATAAAATTTTACATATATTTTTATTAATTTATTAAAAGTTGCTTTTAGAAGTTTCTCTAGATATAAATTATAAAAATCTATTTTAATTACAAATTTATTATAAGAATAGAACTCAAACTATAAAAAGATATTAATTATTATTAGAGAGTAATTTGGCTTACAAAGTATAAAGTTAAAAAAAATATAACAGATTGTTGCTTAAAAATACTAAATATTGTAAAATGTTGCATTACAGAAAGACAGAATAATTTGGCAAGACTAAGGCTTAAATGCAAGGTCTTAGTTGATTATTATTTTGTTTTTTATTATTATTATACTTATTACTTTTTTTCTTTTTTATAAATACAACAAAAATTGCACTTTTATACAAAAAAAAACATTCTATAAAAAAGATAGTATAGAAGTCCAAGATCAAATATATTCTACTGCCTTCAATAGTTTCAAATTTATAATTATAATTAGAACTTTAAATAGTCTTTTTTGTTATAATAATTAGTATAATTTAACAAATTTATTTTAAAAAGTAATTATAGTTCCTAATTTTGCATTATTATAGCATTGTTTTAATTGAATAACTTGGCTTTCAAATTCTGTGAAATATAATTAATGCATAATTATTAGTTTATTCAAAGAGCATTCTTGTTATAAAAGGGTATAGGTCAGAAAAGTACTGAGTTAGAGCAACTCTAATACTTGTTTTGTCCTTAATATTATATAAATATTATTTATCTAATTTATCTATAATCTAAATTTACTAAAGTAATTAAAACTTATCTAAATTTGATATTATAAAATATTTTTGTAAAATAGCTTGCTGATCAGTCTTTATAATAATCTTAAATAATTGATCAATCAAATTTGAAATTAATAATTATTAATTTTGCTTCTTAAAAATTTTTTTAGATTTTTTTTTGTTTATATATTTATATTTAATACAAATACTTTATTTTTTTATATAATTATTATATGTAATAAAAGTTATTATAAAAAACAGACTTTAAAATATTTTTTTAATTAAGATTTTATAAGATTTTAAATATTTATTATATAAAAATAGCATAAAATTTTTTAATAATTTTTTAAGAGAATTGATATTATTACATTTTTTTTTAATATTGCTACATCTTTGCTAATAAAAATTAATATAAATTATTAAAGTTTTGGTTAGTTTAAAGTTTACAAGAATGTGACAATATCAAAAAAGAGGGTGAAAATATTAATTTTTATTTTTAATAATATATTAGCAACTATATATTCAAATCAATAAAAATTTTTTTATTTGTATTCTACAGATCTATAAAATTTAAATAAAAAAATTTATTGAATTTAATTAAGTAATTATTAAGATATTAAGATCTTCGATGGTACTACTGTAAAGGCTAGACCTAGGAAACAGATACCAATGTGGAGGAGTCAGACAGGCAAGAACCTCAGATGAGGGTACCACCAACCAGGTTACTGGAACTGAACTGAAGGAAAAGGATATTGGGCTGGCTTAATATACCAAGGACAGGTCACAGTCCTATCAGGCTATCTGAATTGGGAGTCTGGGGTCAAAGCAGAGGTATACTATAAGTACTAGAGATATGCTGTAAAGTAGGTGCTGAGGTTTGGGTGAACTCTACAAGGGCTAGCCTTGTTAATGTTCCATAGAGTGGGTAGGTAGTTAACAAAGAAGTACTCTAGAACCTTACAGTCAGGTGATATATTCTGAAATGTTTAATGGCTTGATGGATATACAAAAAGGGAAGCTAAATGTTGGGTTAGATGGCACTTAGTTGTATAGGAACCAGGTGTTACTCATCTGAGTGTAGTATAAGGATCAGAGTGTTTAAATAGGTACCCTTCTAGTAGGTTACAGGCATGGCAGCTAGTGTAGAATCCTTGAGCAGACTACTTAAATAGGTAACTAAAAGTTACATGTGTGGCTAGTTGCACACTTACCTTGTACAAGTCGCATGTAATGCATTGACCAAAAATACAAATAAAGGTGATAGCAACTGATAACATCAGCTTAAGAAAAAAAATTATTAAGATATTATCAATAAAAGTTAATTTTTTAAAATTTAAAATGTTTATTAGATAATACTTATATTAAAATTTTTATTACAACTTTAATCAAAGATATTTTATCAATTACTTGATCAAATTTGATAAATATTTTTTTATTTGAATTCTACAGATCTGTAGAATTTAAATAAAAAAATCATTAAATTTATTAAGTAGTTACTAAGATATCTTTGTTCAAATATTTTTTAAATTTTAAAATATCTATTATAAAAAACTATCAAATTTTTTATTACAACTTTAATTAAAGATATTTTTTAATAATTTGATTAATTTTGATAAAAATTTTTTATTTAAATTTTATAGATTTGTAAAATTTAAATAAAAATTTTTTATCAAATTTGATTAAATAATTATTGAGTTATCTTTAATTATAGTTATTTTTTCAAATTTTAAATTATTTACTATATAACACTTGTATTAAAATTATTAATAAAATTTTAATCAAAGATATCTTAGCAGTTACTTAATTGAATTTGATAAAAATTTATTATCTAAATTTTATAGATTTGTAAAATTTAAATTGAAAAAATTTAAATTTTATTTAATATTAGTTGAATATTTTTGATTAAAGTTATTTACAAATTTTAAAATATATATTATATATAATATTTATATTAAAATTTTTATTATAACTTTGATTAAAGATATCTTAATAACTACTTAATTAAATTTGATAAAAATATTTTTATTAAATTTTACAGATCTGTAGAATTCTGATAAAAATAATTTATTAAATTTAATTAAATAATTGTTGAGATACTTTTAATTAAATATTTTTAAATTTTAAAATATTTATTACAAAAAACTATACTAAATTTTTTATTATAATTTTAATTAAATATATTGTAATAATGACTTAATCAATTTTGATAAATATTTTTTATTTAAATTTTACAAATTTGTAGAATTCAAATAAAATAAATTTTTATTAAATTAATCAAATGGTTACTAAAATACCTTTGATTAAAATTATTTTTTTAAATTTTAAAATGTTTATCATATGACATTTGTATTAAAATTGGTAATAAAATTTTAAACAAAAATATTACAGTTACTCTTGATCAAATTTAATAAAAGTTTTTTTTATTTGAATTCTACAGAAGTATAAAATTCAAATAAAAAAAAATTTATTGAATTTTATCAAGCATTTGTTAAGATATCTTCAATTAAAATTATTTTTTTAAATTTTAAAATATCTATTATATAATACTTGTACTAAAATTTTTATTATAACTTTGATCAAAGATATCTTAGCAACTACTTGATCAAATTTGATAAAAATTTTTTAATTTGATTTCTATAAATCTATAAAATTTTAAAAAAAAAATTTTATTAAATTTTATTAAATACTTGTTTTTTTTTAACTTTGACACTATTATTAGTTGGTTTATTAAATTTTAATTTGATATAGTACAAATTTTATAGTTATATTTTTAGAATCAATTATACTAGTACTATATTTGCTATCTAATTTTATATCATTAACTTTATCTAGTTACTCATACAGCATTTAAGTGCATGTCTACTGCATGCTTGTATGCAGTTATCTAAACAACCATTTGCAATTAGAGGACACTATTAAACTATTACATAAACAAGAATACCTACTGAACTTAATAGAATATTTTAAATATCAGAGATACTGTCTTTTGTAATCATATCCATGTGTCTTGCTTACATGCTTTACCTAGTCTTGTTTCTTTTACCTCTAATCTAACTATATCTAATAATATCTTGTTTCTTACATTTTTTATCTTTTTGTTATTGTATCATTTCCAAATTGGTTCTACTTGAGTATACCTGATTTTTATAATCTTTCATCTTTGGTATACCTGTTATTAATTTTTTTAAAATGTTTTAACAATGGTTCAGAATCTACAATAAGCCCATATCTCAAGTCAAACCTGCTACTACTATTAGTTTTTTGACCAATCTGTATCTCAAGTCAGATCTGCTGTCACTGTTCTTACAAAATGTTCTAGAACTTAGTGTTATACAGTAACTCAGTACTGTATTTAACTTTTAACAAGATGCTCTCTTTTATGATAAAAACTGAAACTTATTGCACTTATAAACAAAACAATTTTAGTTATATCTAGAGAGTTTTTATAACCTCAGTAATACTATATTACCATATATTGCAAGCTTTTAGCTTATTTAATAATACTTGTAAGACAATTCTGGTTATGTTCAGAGAGTTACACTGACACTAATAATGCTATAGAACCTTGCAAATTTTATGAATATAAGTTTAGATTGGAGTTTTGAGAATTAATAATCTTAGTTAGTAGTTGGATATTTATAGTAGAAAAGTTTTTTAATAGTTTAAGTTAAAGAAGTTTGTTGAATGTTTGAATTGATAATAAGTTTTTATAAAATTTACATAATTTGTATATAATTGGAATTTGATTCCAAGTAAAGAACAAAGAAAGATAGAAATAGTCAAAATTAAGTTCAAGCTTAGTTTTACTAGCTTCATGTTTAACTAAAGTATCAGCTATATTGTGTAGTATTATTTGAATAAGATTTGACTTTGTATATAATATAATTAATGTTTTTGTGTTTAGTTAAAAAGTTTAGAATATGAATAATATCACAATTATTTTGTTTGGTTTGTAAATTGTGGTTGTAGGGTATTGAGTATATAAGAGTTTGAATAGTAGATAAGCTATTGAAATGAATATAAATTTGGTGTTTAAAGAGTAAGATAAGAAATAGAGAAATAAGAGCATAGGGTATAGATGCATTAAATTTGATTTGTATATCATTTTCAAATATCCAAGCAATACCAGTAGAAATGTTATATATTTGTGAGTTTATTATTAAGGCATCAGTATAGAAATAGAAATTGTTTAAATTAATTTGTAGTATTTTTTTGTGCAGGTCTATAAGTTAATTTTGGTATATATAATTAAGTATTGTATTTTGGATTAAAAGAATTTCTGAAGAGGATAGTGAGAGTGTAGGAAGAGTTTGCAGAACTGACTTATATAATTCTGCATGTATATTTTGAAGTGCTTGGATTTTTTGAGTATTGATATTGAGTTTGAAATAATGTTTTCTTTTTTGTGTTTTGCATTTAAGATTAATAGTTTGTTTGTAGTTTAGTTGAAAATTTGTAGATGTTGGAGAAATATGGATTGTGTTAGATGTTATTGCAGTAATTTGGTATTTTTGAAGAACTATTTTGGAATTAAGTGTGTTTATTATTTTGCCAATGTGTTAGTTTTTAGATAAGATATAAAGTGTTTATATATTTTTAAGACTGTTGTATTGAGGTATAATTAAGTTAAGTGTATTTAGAAATAGATTAATTGGTTTAAGTTGCAAATTAGGCTATATATGTTAAATAGTAGAGAAAGATATTTTATTTAAAAGTATTTTGAACCAGTTTGGAATAGAACCTTGAGAGAGTTTATAGGTTCTAAGGTAGATATTTTTTCAGAAAAGTAGGTTATGATTGTCAACTATGAGTAATTGTTCAAGAAAAAAGATTTTGTTGTTTTTAAAACTTGATATTGTTGGATTATCTGAAAGTAAAATGAAGTTGTATATATTGTTTAGTTGATTAATTTGTTTGTAGATTGTTAACTAGTAAAGTATTGAATTGTTAAGAGAAATATTATTTTTATAAAGATAAAATAGCTGTGATATTATAGTAAAATTAGAAGTTTTTCTATAATTTTTAAGTATTATGTTTTGATATAAAGATGGTTTTTATATTTTAGAAAGCCATTCTTTAGTTCAGTATATAGAAATTTGATTTAGAAGTGTGTTGATATTGAAGCATCTTTTTATGTTACTACTAACTTGTAACATAAGTTTGTTAAGTGTTGGAATATTAAGTAATTATAGGTTAGTAAGAATATCATTATTTGTATTTGTAAATAGATAAAGCATATGTTTAGTGCATTTTGTTAGCATGCTTGATAGTTGTTGGGGTTTGTTTTAAGAAGAAAAACAAATTTGAAGTAGATACTCTAAAGATGATAATAGAATGATATTAAATAATCATGATATTTGTATAGAAAAAAGTTTTTTGTATTGAATGATGTAAATAAATTATGAGGTTTTATTAAAGATTTTGTCAAGTGTAGGTTTAGTTGAACCTTTTCCATCTAAAAAAATTTCTAGATATCTGATTGTTTTATTAAATTTGCAAGATATAATTAGTTGATTATTAAAAATAAATAGTAAAGGGTTTGGAAGATTGTTGCAAAGTATTTTTTTATTGGATAGAATATGAATAAAATCAGATTTAGATGGATTGACTTGAATATTATTTAGTTGGTAGAGGTTAGATATATCATCTAATATATTTTGTAGGTCATTTCTGGATTCACAATGCCATACTGTATCATCTATAAAAGCCAGAGGTGGTATTGTTGAAGAGGTTAATAGTGTTGAGAAGATTGTTTCTAAAGAAGATTATAATGAAATTTTAAGGAGTTTTGTGCTATATTTAGAGTTTATATAACTGAGAATTGGGTTATAATATATTTTCCAGAGTAATAAAGAATAGGTTTCTTCTTGTTCAATGCCTAAATATAATATGATTGGGTCTGTGAAGCCATAGGCTGTGATTGCTTTGGCTTTTTTGTCTTGGTAAAGGAATTCGATAAAGTTTAGATCAGGTTGTGAAATTCTTATATGTTTACATGCATTTAGTAATTGTTTAATATTGATTTTGTCAAAGGCTTTGAACATATCTTGAAAAAGTATCCATGCCTCTTTGTTATTAATTTTGTAATATTCAATTGTGTTAAATAGTATTTGGATAGGAATGTGTGTTGAGCTGTTTTTAGTTGCTGCAAAGTTTAAGTTGCTTAAAAGTTTATATTAAGTAATAGTTTGGTCAAAATAGATTGTAAAGATTTTGGTAAGGCATTTTTTGATAGATTCAATTAGTGAAATAGGTCTAACTTGGTCACATGTAAAGTCTCAAGAGGATTTTTTTAAAATTAAAAAAATATTGGATGTTTTCTATATTGTTGGTATTTGTTATAATGTGAGACATTTGAATAGGAAAAGTCATATGAAGTTTTGAGCTTTGAAGTTTAAACATTTTAAATGTTTGTAGTTTGTTTCAGATGGGCCAGAGACTTTTTGGTTTAGGAGATTATGTATAACTTTATTCCATTCTTCAGAAGTAATTTTTGTGAATAGGTTAATAAAATGTAAATCATTTTCTGGATATGGTTTGTAGAGTTTATAAAATTTAGAGTTTTCATCAATTGGTATGTAGAGTAATTCTTTAAAGTAATCTTGAAATGAGAGTAAAGAGCTTGTTTAATTTCTAATAGTTGAGTAGTAAGAATATTGTTGAATAGAATGTAATCTAAGTTTATATTATTGTTGTGTTTTTCTAGAATATTGTGAAAGAAGATTTTGAAATTTTGAAGGAAGTTGTTATTTCTTTCTTCTAATTTATTTTGGATTTCTTTAAAAGTATTTTATTGTTTTTCTTTAGTAATTTGAGTTTTGAGAGTTTTGACTTCAGTAGTATAAAGATTTAAGAAGTTAATAGGATTAAAATTAATATTAGTTAGTATTGAACAAGAAGGTGGTAATATGGTATTATTAGAATATTTATTAGTATATATGTTGTAGATTTGTAGAAAGTTGGGTTTGTTTAGATTTGTTTTAAATAAGATGGCTTGTTTAAGTTGTTTGTATAATGGTGTAAATATAGATGATTGTTGTTTATTGTGAATTAGATTTATTTTGATTTTTTTAAATAGAATATATTTTTGGGCTGTTTTAGTTAAAGTTTTGTTAATTTAATTTCAGATATCATTAAGTTATAATCTATGAGTAATGTTGTTAATTGGAGTAAGAAGTTTTAGAAGGTTTTGTTTAGTGTGGTTTTGATAGTTTTTAATTTGTTCCTTTGTAATTGATTTCTATTGATATATAATTTTTAGTTGAAGAAATTGTGTATTAATTTTTGAAAGATTAATAGTTAGTTGAGTAAGACTATTGAATAGTCAGTTGAGAAAAATGGATTAGGTAGAATATCAGCATTATCTATTAGTGTAATATGAACATTGGTCCATATTTGATTAATTTTACTTTGGCTGTTATTATTTAGATAAAAAAATACTAAGTTTGAAGGATGAAAGAGTCTGTAGGCATTATATAGTTGCAGAGATTTAAAAAGTTTTAAAAGAGAATTTTCAGGTATATTAGAGTTTTTTGATAGAAGTCTGTCAAGTTTAAGGTTTGGTACTTCATTTAAGTCTTCTATTAATATTGTTTTGTAGTCATTTTTGTTTAGTATGAGAGAGAAATATGAATAATATCTTTTTGAAGTTGTTTTTTTTCTTAGGTTGAAAAATAAAGTTGAATTAGTTTAATATGAAGATTTTTAAGAAAAATGTTAATTTCTAAAAGAAAGTTTTTGAAGGTTTGAATTTTTCCAATATACTTAGCCAGTGATTTATGAATTAATATTCTTACACCACCTTGACAAGCATTACTAGGTGTTCAAAAGCTTTTGTACATCAGCAAATTTAATAAGGCAAAATATTTCGAAATAATTTACAAAATGTAAAAAAAGTATAATATTGCGTAAATTATTTCAAATTAATGTGAAATATCAAAATTATGTAAACTTATGTAAGAAAATTCAAAATAATTTGAAAAAATTATGAAATATTACATGAGATTAATTTCGAAATATTTTGAAAAATAGTAAAATTTTTTTTTTTTTTTTTTTTATCTCCTTTCACTATCCTGAAGGTCCTTAGACACCTTTAGGATCTGTCACATCTCTTAAAGGTCAGAGTTATCATTCTGCAAAGATCATTAGACAGTGTGTGGCCTCTGCATGTCACCAAACTCATGAGATAACTCATGCTTCATCAAGTCTGCCATATGACGTCCTGGGTCCCTGGCCCGCGGTGTAAGACCTACTATCCTTTTCGGTCTGCAGTTCCCTAACTTCATATAACCCACTAGCCAGATCATCTGTATATTTCAAAGTCCTTAATTCTACTGTTATGTATTCTTAAATCAGGCTCTCTCAATGTTAGCATCATTTGTTGACAGATTACACCTTATTTGGTTGTCCCCGACCCTGTGGCTATGCTAATGACTGTATTCTTTTTGTATGAATCTTGTTCTTGCTTTTAAATAAAAGTCCTCTGCAGATCTTTTTTCCAATCATGATCCTGACAGAGTTGTTATCACCCTTTGAACTCGAACTCGTGACCTTGCGATTGAGATCTGGGAGTGCTAACTACTGCACTATCAACCCACTGGTCAATATTAAAATATTTAAAATATATAAAATAAAATAAAATAAAATAAGAATATAAAACTTTAAATTATTAAAAATTTCAATATTTTAGGAATTTAAATTAGACTATATAATAAATTTTATTTATAAAAATTGAATCAATTTAAAATAAATTAATTAAGTGTGAACTGGATCAACTAATTAAAATTTAAATTAATACTTTAAATAAAATAAATTGGAAATTATAAAGAGAAAGACTAGAAAAAGATTTTTAGTATAATAAAAATATATTGATATATATAGAATTCATTTTTCAAATATTATGTAAATATTAAAGTATATTAGAATTTATTTTAATAAATTCAAATTATTTTAATTTTATTAAATATAATTAAATTTATAATATTAATAACAAGCTAATTAAAAATAAATAAAAGTTTAACAAGATTTTTACTATTTTTAAAAGTCAATTTGTGATTAGAATTAAATTATTTTAAATAGAGGTCTGCAAACCAGGCTTGTGTCTGTGCCTAATAAAAAATTCAGGCATAGGCATAGGCATGGGCATGGGCATAAAAACAGATATAGGCATAGGTATAAGCAAAAAATTTTGGTACAGACATAGGTATAAGTATAAAGAATTTGGCACAGGCATGGGCATAGGTACAAAAATTTGGCATAGGTATAGGCATAAGCATAAAAAATTTGGCATGGATATAGGCACAGGCACAAAAAATTTGGTATAAGCATAGGTACAGGCATAAAAACTTAAATATAAATACAGGCATAAACAAAAACCAGATTTAGTTTTTGTATCTGAATTAGAATTAGTTAAGCTGAAATTCTAATAACCAAATGTTCTACTAGCATTGCTAACTTAATTAATTTTAATAAACAAAATATTTTTATTGCAAAAATATTTTATTTATGATAATTGATAAATAATGCAATAATTAATAATTAAATTTTGTATTATAAATTTTAAAACATGTATATATAGTTAAACTATAATTAAAGATATAATAAAAAAGTAACTTTGTTATTATAATAAGTAAATATTTAAATTTGAATATAAAGAGTCATTGAA
>CAJVQA010004699.1:0-17200 GCA_910591915.1 Cetraspora pellucida
GAAAATACTATCAGAGATAGTATGAGGAGTTGAGTATTTGAAATGTGATTTAATAGAAAGGTTGTTGTATAAATGATAATGTGAGCTTGGAAGAAATGTGTAATTAGGTAGGATTTTATATTTTGGATTTTTATAGATATGTGTTTCTGTAAGTGTATTATTAATGGAGATTTTGAAAGATTTGTTAAAAAAGTTATTTTTTAGATGTTGGATAAAAGATAGTAGTGTTTTTTTAGGTGGTAGAGTTGGAAGATTATGATTGATAAGAAAAATATTATAGCAGGGAAGATCTTTGGAGTTAGATGAAGAGTTGGAATCCAAGGAGTAAAAAGATGTTTCTGCAAGGTCACTCACCATTTTAAGCTCGGCTCGTACAGCTGCAAAAGATACTATAGTCTTCCCAGTACATTGGGCCTGACCGTCATTAACCCAGTCTTCCGCGTATATACTTGTTGTTTAATTTATCTATTACTAATTTTTTTAAAGAGTATTTATAAGTTTTTATTAATTGAATAGTACTGTTAAATGTTTATATTATTTTTTTATTTGGAAATTTCTAAGTAAGTTTCTGTTTTTTTTTATTTTTTTAGTTTTCTATATATTAGTAATTTTATTATAAGTTTATATCAAAGTTTTATTTAATACTAATAAATATGTTTCTATATATTAATATACTTTATATAATATTTTAAGCTTTTATTTAAAATAATATAATCTAAAATTACAAATATGTTAATCTAACAAATTATTAAAAAACTGTTTACTATAATATAGAAATAATTTTTAAATTTTAGTATAAATAAGAATTAAATATTAAATCTGCTACTTAAAAGTTGATAATTTATTTATTATATCAAGTTGTCATATTTTATATTTTAATTTTTATTTATTTATTTTTAATAGTCTTGTTATTACTTATTAAGATACTATAGTATTATATTAGACCATTTTTAAACTTAATATATTAAATTAATATTCTATAATAACTTTTATAAATACCTACAAGTGATTTATCTGTATTAATTGTCTAATTTTTTAAGAAAAAAAAGAGATTTAAAAGTACATCTAACTATTGTTTTATAATAAAATATTACCAATCTAATAATATCTTTTTATAAAAAAATAAAAAAAAACAAAAAAAAACTTTTTATAAAAAAAAAATACAAACATATAAGATAAAGATAAAAATATAAAATAAAAAATAAAAGATAAAATAAATAAATAAAAAAGAATAAAAAGCAAGACTTGTATTTTACAACTATTAGATAATTATAATTATAAGTCTGTATTAGGCTTTAAAAAATTATAAACTATACTAAATAAAAATAATTTTATTTATTTTTTTTGGTATTAAGGTAAGGTCTTGCTTATATCTTTATTAGTAATTTTAGTTATACATATTAATATATTATATATTAAAGATATACTAAAATTATAAAATACAAAATAAAAACTACATGCAAGAATTAAAGTTTAGATAATTTTATTTATGACCTAAACTGACTATGATGATCAAGACCCATCTAGAATATAATTATAAGATGTATTATAATTAATCTAGAGTATTAACCATATATTGATTTTTCTAATAGTCTGTTCAATTGGTAAACAAGTATTAGGATATAAGTGTAATTAATCTGCTATTCCATATAGATATAAGTATGTATAGTTTGTATATAATCTTTTGTAATGTCTAGTTTGTTATATTTGTTATAAAATATTGTAAATATTACAAGTTTGAAAAGATGTAATATTATTATTCTTTTTCTAGTTAAAGAGATTAATGCAGTATAGTTTTCATATTTGGTTATAAATTTGATTATTAATATCAAGAAGTGTTTGAATAATAATTTATAAAACTATTTTAGTTAGTATATTATAGTTATAAATTGTTTTAATTAAGGCTTTAGATATAAGACCTTTAAGAATAAGGTCAAGATAAAAATAATTTGTTTGAAATAGTATTTAGTCAAATAAAAGATGTTTTTAAATTTTTTAAATAAGTTTATAAAGCTGACTAGTAGATAAGTTAAGATCTGCTTTAGATAAAATTTGCTGAATTAATAAATTAATAATATTTGTAATAAGAAAAGAGTTGAGTCAAGTTAGCCAGTATGAGTGAAAATTAGAAAAATTATATTGGAAGCAATTAGTATTTATAAAGATAGTCGAATATATGTTATGAAAAGAAAAGTATATTAGTAGTTCATTTAGTAGAACTTTGATTTTAAAAACTTTAAATTGATTAAGTTTGAAGCTAATAAAATTAAATGAAGGTTTTAGTTATAATTAAAATATAACTATGTTGATTGCTAGTCTATGTAGTAATTAATGTGAAACTATTTATTATTTCTTTTTATAAGAACCACATTGCTAATATGTAAGTTTTGCAAATATTTTTGATAAAGTATCAAGTAGAAAGCTTAATAAGATTTGGTTTTTATTATAAAATATGAAAAGAGTTATAAATATTTGTATATTAAAAATTTAAAGACAAAGAAAAGATATGTTGTTTTACTAAAGATAGTATTATTTGTATGAGCTTAAACTTTGTGAAAATTGAAATTTAAATTGAAGGATTTAATAATATTAAGAAGTATATACTATAAAAGTTATATATTAAATTTAAAGAGTTTGTTAAGATTATTAAGTTAAATAGAGAATTTATAGAACTTAGAAATAACTAATTATGAGTTAGTATAAATTTGAAGTATTACATTATAAGATATAATTAAGATTGCAGATAAGATAAAAAAAGCTCTGTCTTATAAACTAATATTCAAAGATAGATTTTAGCTAAAAATTTATGAAGAATTTAGTTGTTACTATCAATTTGAACCCATCTAATACTCATTAAGTTTTGTTTAGTTCCAATATTGGATACTGATTTATCAATATAAAAAGTAAATTTCTTATATAGTAAATTGTTTTGAAAAATTTTTTTAAGTTTGTTTGAATAATCATTGAGTTTAAAGAGTTCTGTAATAATAGAGTTTAATATATTGATGATAAAATAGTTATGTAAAATTCATAAAGGATATTTAATTACTATTAAATAAATAAGATTTAAGTAGTTAACATTAAGTTTAAGTTTGGAAGTTTTTCTTTCTAGAAAATTAGTACAGATAGTTGCTAAAATATTAATTGTATATATTTGTTTAACTTTGTTTGAGTTAAGGTGATATTCAATATATGGTGTATAGTTTAAATCTGAAAGAGAGTGATAGTGATTATATTTTAAGTCAATATTTATATTTCAATATAAGATAAAGAACTGGTTTGTGTTTAGAAGATATTTGCAAATTTTGTTAATAATGATTTCTTTATTATGATTATTATAGATAAGTAGCTAAGATTTAAATTTTTTTTTGATTGGTAAAGTATTATATACAAAAGTATTAACTCCTAAAGATTAAAAATAAGAAAGGATTAAATAATATAATCTGTCAGATAAAATTGTATTTTTCAGATAGATAAACCAAAGAGGTTGTCTTTCTTTTGTTAGATTGTGAAGTCTTGGTAAATGATGTTGCTATTTAAGTAATATATTATTGTTATAAAAACAACTTTATTACTTTTTTTATTTACTATATTATTTAACAAAAAACTATATAAAAAAATTTTAGTTTAAATAAAGATAATTATTATAAGACACTGATTAGTCCAAAATAATATTTCATTGATTTTTAGTAATTTGAAACATATGTATAATTTATGTTTATATTATTATATTTTTTTTAATTTTTATTATTTACAATCCTATTTAGAAAAATAGATACAGTTAATTATTTTGATAATTTTATATATTAATTTTTTAAAAAAAGATAAATTGAATTGTTTATTTTTATAAAATTTTGCTTGAAAAAAATAAAAGCAATAAAATTTTATATATAATTTTTTGTATAAGTTTTACAGTTGTATAGTAATTATTTCAAGTTTTTAATAATTCTAACTTAAGTTTTTTCACAATTGTTTTTAGAAAAAACTTTCTGATTTGGATGCTAAATAGAAAAAAATTTTTATTTAAATAGAAAAATTTAACTTTTTTTAAACTATTATAAGTATGTCTGTTTTTTAATATTTTATATTTATTTGACTTTATTAATAACAACTTACTTTATATAGAATTAAAAGTATTATTTCTTATATTTTGTTATTGTAGTTTAGTTTGTTGTTGTTATAGTCTAGAAAATTATTATAAAATAATTTTAATATATAAAAATAAGTTAATAGAAACATACTAAATTTTTTTTAATAAAATATTTTTGCAACTTTAAACAAAAATAGATTGACAAAAAATTATTCAAATTTAATAAAAAAAATTTTTAAACAAATTTTATAAGAATTTAGAATCAATTTTTAAAAAAATATTAAATATGAATAAGTTTTTGCTAAGTTATTTAGGTTTAAAGTTTCAAAAAATTTATTTGAAAAAAATTTAATGTGTTTTTATTGACTTACTTTTATATTATAATTTAATTATTTTAATTATAATTATAATTATGAATTATGCAATTTATTTATTATTGATTTGTATTTATTTTAATTGTTAACATAAAAAAAAAATAAAAATAAAAATTTGTTATTTTTATTACTATATATTTTAAAAATAAGTTACATTTAAAAAAAACTATTTTTTCAGTTGCATAAATATGCATAACAGTTACTACATACAAAAGGCAAATGTTAACTAAGTAAATTAGCTTTTGGCTCTTAAGTAAATTTTTTTAGAACATTAAAATACATATATTTTAAAAGCTATATAAAATCTGAAAAGTATTTACAAATATATTTAATTTTTCAAAAATTTGAAAATAAGCTATTTAGTGATTTTTTTGTACTTTTTTTTAGCCAAAAATGGTAGCTTATTTTCGGAAATATGCGGTATATTATATTTTTCCTAATTTCAAAGCTAATTATACAGACACTTTGTACTTGTAATATCAAAAAATATAATAGAATTCAAAAAAATTAGAATGTAATAATTTAACATTAAAAAATATATATATAAGCAAATAAATTAAATTGTTCAAAATATATTTCTCATAACACTAAGGTTTTTTTTACATGCAATGGTAATACTTGCAACAACTCAATTTTTTAAAAAAGAATACATTTTTGCTGAAACTGACATTAACCAATCAGAAGCAGCAGTTTTAATTTCAGTTCCAAATTTAATATCAACTGTTGATGTAAAATTTGGATTAAGTTAGTATTTCGCAAAATCAAGTCAAAATTTGGATTTGAATCAAATACTTGAAAATATTTAATCAATTTTTTAAGAATTTGATCAAATATTTTCAAATATTAGATTCAAATTCAAACTTTGACTTGCTTTGCGGAGTACTATTTTAAACCAATCAAAAAGTATAAACAACCGTTTTTTTACCATCAATAATAGTTTATAATTTTTAAAAACCTAATATGTGTAGGTTTATAATTGCAACTGTTCATATTGATAAAACCACAAATTGAAGGCACATCCGATCTCATAATCTTTATATATTTCAACTTTTTGTTTTACTCTTTTTAGAAAAAAATATCAACTAATTTGTTTTCTTTTTTAAGAAACGAAAACCATCGCTAATTCAAAATAAGTTATTGTGAAAACAAGTTTATGCCAAAAATACATTTTACATTTTTAAATGTTATATTAATAAAAAATAAATGGATATAAAACCTATAAAATTACAGTGCATTTGTAAATCTTGGCATTCCCGTTTTTTTTTTAACTATTCTCATTGTATATAATAATAAATTTCTAACACGTATTACAATAAGTAATAATGATAAGTCAAAAAAAGCAACGAATGGAGCCAAAAATTGACTTTAACATAAAAAAAAAAAAATAGACGATCAGAATTAGCGTTAGTGTATTCAAATTCTGATTATCCCGGTTTCAGGGTCATTATACCTATGGTTTATTATGGATGTTAATGATAATGAGCATCTGTAAGCATCTGTAAATATGAAATCTACAAATCATAAGCTGCGTAGAATAATACAGTACGTATGACATTTATTTGTTAGCTATTTTTATCCAGTTTTTTTCATTTACATAAGAGGATTAACATTGTTTTTTTTTATGTGAGTATAAATAAAGTTCTATTCAATTTGCCGTTAGAGATTAACTTAGAAACAATTTCTAAGAGTCCTAAACATACATGTTGTATTACACATGTTGTATTTAAAGTGATTTTTATTATAGATATATAACAGCTAAAAATGAATAGAGCTTAATATATACAATAAGAAATACGAAATAGAAAGAAACAAGGATACGTATGTTAGACTCCGATTGTCGAAAGGTTATGTGGCTGTGCCATCGATTGTATTTGTTCATACTTTCTTTCAATTTTTCATTCAATTTTTTTTTCAACTTTTGATTAGAGTTAACACTTGAATCACTTGAATCACTTGAATCCGAATTTATATATTAAACCGAATTTTTGGAATAATGTATATCCGGGATTGAATATAAATCCGGATTTACAGCAGTTCTCATCAATTCAGGGACAACTGACAAAAAGTTACCAACAATTATTTGATTGAATTCGAAAGTTTTTTGAATTCGGAATTACAGTAATGCCGAATTCAAAAACTTATCGAATTCAAGTGAATAATCGTTGGTAAATTTTTATCAGTTGTCCCAGAATTTATGAGAATAGTTAAAATATTTAAATTTGAATTGAATATATGATTCGGATTTATTTAAATCCGGATTTAAAAAAAAATCGAATTTACTGACGTAGCGATAGGCAGGAATCAGGCTTCTGCTTTTGTTATTAGTATTAGGGCTAGAACATTTTTACTTAGAACACCTCGTACTGGTTAATTAGCCAGTTTTGAGATAATGCATGCGTAGGTGTAAAACACCATAGGTGCGATTTAGTAAAATCCTACGTATAATTATATTCGGATTAATCTATCGTTATATCATCGGATTTAATTATATCCGGATTAAAACGGATTAAGCGTTAGGTTTTTGGAGCTTAATTATGTTCGGATATAAAAATAAATCCAGATGTTAACTCTATCACGGACTTGAAAGGTATTTTTTATAGAAATATCTGCAACATATGATATAGCGATAATAATAGATAATACGTACGTACGTATGTAGTAAAAGTTAAATTTTTAGTAAATAATAATTTTCTGATTTATATCATTATACATAATAAGGAAATTATATTTTCACCCAGGTTAAAGTCACCTGATAAACTATAATGTTACTTACATAACTAAAATTAATAGTATTTTATGACTTAAGAAATAGAACTTTTAAATTTTGATTTTTTTTAAGCATAATAACATAGTATGTAGCAAATATTTACTACGTATAAAAAAAATCTTAAGCTCACGACTTCCGCTGTAAGGGGGGCCGATATCATTGATCAAAAGTTTTATACGTAGAGAAATCGTTATCTTAGCTATCCTGATTATAACAGTAATGTAACAAGTATATCGTTATTATTTAGTCATTTTTAAAATTGAATTGCTTTTGATACAACTGTTACAATGGTAATTTTTGAAAAACAATGTGCAAGAAGCTTAAAATGGTAATATTACGTTCTTTATGATTATGCGTACGTGTATTTTTAAACGTTACATTAACGTTAGCAAAGTTAATTATATTTAACGTTAACAAAGTTAATTGCATTTAACGTTAAGGTAAAAAGAATGTTCTTAAGATCGATCGTATATAATGAAGGCGTTTTTTCCTTTAAAGTTTATTGACATACGGAAGCATTTTTATTACCCTAAATTTTACCATTTTAAGCTTTTACAATCAAAACTTTTTTTCTTGTACAATATTATGTTACCCATTGCTAAAAAATGATCGACAAAAAAATTCTTGCCATCGACTTGAATTAGCAATACATAGTAATACGTATGTAACAATATATAGCCATATATAGCAAAATATATAGTCATATATAGCAATACATAGTGTTACATAACGATAACATAAGAGGATAACTATAACATTATTATATAACTAACAATGGAATACTGTATGTACTCCTACATACGTACCGGTACGTACTAAAATTCAAACTAAAATTACATACGTACATACTAAAATTCAAACTAAAAGTTCAAACTGAAAGTTCAAACTAAATTCAAAATAGAATATGATTAATCAAACATCAGAATTAGCAATAGTACGTACTGTTTTTATTTCATCAATAGCATTTCATTTTGACCTTAATTTTCGACTTTATTATGACTTTCTTTTCGAAACATATGATAAAAAGGATAATATCTAGTACATTCTATAAATCCTTATACATTTAATTCGTCGGTCTATCTTTTCCGATCAATAATATTCATATAAGTACAATTTTTATTGTTAACATAAAATATATTATACGTAATTAGTTAGTGCGCATGTAAGTTATTATACGTACGTAGTCCAGTTAGTATGTATGATATATATTCTTAATACTGCTGTGAATCCTAGAAATTATAAATATATATAATTTTATAAAAATTATAGTTTGCAGTTTCACTCAAAAATAATTCTACGCATGCATTATATGAACATTGTAAATTACGCAGAAACACTGAGCATGTACGCCTCCTCCTGGTTAATAATAAAGTCTTGGCATATTTATATTACTTTTTTGAATTAAGAATTTTGAATACGTATTCTTAGTCACAGATACGTATTAAGTATCATCTGATATTAAACTGGCAAAATCTATATAATTTACATACCTGATACTGATACGTACGTATGTATATACTGTACATACGTACGTGCGTGCGTACTGGATATATAACGGTTAAATGGCAAGCATAATTGCCGTAATTATAATAATTGTATACTATAAACCAAACTGTGTAATTATCATGTCACATGCATATACATTAAATGCGACCATCCAAAAGAAGATAAACACGCCTTTTGTATAAAGCATTGTTATACAGTAACTACATGTACGTACGTTTTGTACGTACATTTTTGTACGTAGGTTTTTGTACGTACGTACGTACAGCACGTATTCTAAGAATGTAAAAATAGATCTAGTATCTATTAAGTTATGTTTCAATAATTGAGTTGCCGAAAAAGGTGTATGAAACTCTAACGCATTTATATATCGGAATTTATACCATTAACTAGTTTAAAAGTTCTATTAAATTTATAGTTAAATAAATATTTAAGCTTAAAATAAAATATTTTATTGAAAAAGAATTTACAATTTAGAATATAAACCTTGGTTTTTTCCCTTTGCCATGCTATCTTTATATTTTTACTCTCATCTAAAAAGTTTTCATTTCATTATTATTATTATTTATTATTAAAAAAAATGAGTGATCCTAACGTTAATGTTATAAATCAAAATAAAATAAACGAATCCTGGAAAAGATCATGGGCATTGGTAAATATAGACAAATATCCTACTGCTGACCTTCAATTCGAATCCGTCCGATCCTCTTTTCATAGTGACCCTTCTCTTATGGATCATGAACGCATTCATTTGATCAACCGTCTCGAAAAATTTAAAATTCGTTGGAAATCTTCCCGTAGAAACACTAGCACTGATGAAAAACGTCAATGTAATATTTGTCAAAGTTGGACTTATTCCATTAAATATTGTGAATTTTGTCTTCAAGATTATTTAAATGTCGATTTCGGTAATTGGACTTCAGGAAATGATGAAATTGATATTATTATTCGTAAAAGTCAAATGTGTGTTTCATCTCCAGAAAGAATTTTTAAATGGATACCTTATGATGATTTCGAAAAAATTACTCTTAAAACTAAAAGTGGTTATGCTTCAATATATTCTGCTATTTGGAAAAATGGTTTGGTTAAATGGGATTCTGAGAATCTTACCCTTGAAAGTGTGGGTCCACGTTATGTCGTTCTAAAAAAATTGGAAAATTCTAATCAAATGGATGGAAGATGGTTAGAAAAGGTATTTTATTTCTTCTTTTACATTTATATCTTGTAATATCTTGAGTTATTTATTTATTTATTTATTTTATTTTATTTATTTTATTTATTGATTGGATGTTAACGTATCCGATTTTTTCCATTAATCCTAATAATTCTAATAATCCTAATAATCCTAATAATCCTAATAATCCTAATAATCCTAATAATCCTAATAATTCTAATAATCCTAATAATCCTAATAATTCTAATATTAGATTATTTCTTATTCTTGTAATGATGAATATGCGGACGTTCTTGTTGAGTGTTATGGAATAACTCAAGAACCTGGAACACTGGATTATATTCTCGTCTTGAATCATTTGGAATGTAATCTATATCAATTCTTAATAGAACACGATTATTCACTTACATGGAAACAAAAATTTGATATTATCGGTGATTTGGCTTATAAATTAGGAAAATTACATACTGCTGATTCAATTCATGGAAACCTACACTTGGGTAATATTTTATTAGCTAGGCAAATAGGAACTTTTTTTATTAGTGATCTGGGTTTTTGCGAACCAATTGATCAACATCCTGATAATATTTATGGTAACCTTCCATATATCGCTCCTGAAGTATTATATAACAAACAATATTCAAAACAATCTGACATTTATAGTTTGGGTTTAATTATGTGGGTGGTATCTTCAGGTGATTTACCTTTCATCGATCGAAATCATGATGCTAAACTTGCTCTTGATCTAGTAAATGGTTTAAGACCAAAAATTTCCGGTGAAATTCCATCTGAATATATAAAATTAATGATTCAATGTTGGGATGCTGTGCCTGAAAATCGTCCTGATGCTTGGGAAATTAATAAAGAAATTACTAAATTGCTTAAAAAATTTTATGAAAACTCTCCTATTGATTCTTATAAAAATATGGATTCTTTAATTGCCGAAACTTCTATAATTTCTACTTGTTCTCAAGAAAATGCTGATTTAAAGACTTGCCCTCATTCTAGCCAATTATATTATTTCAAAGACTTACCACTTCCAAAAAATTCTACAATCGGTAATTTCTTTTCTATCTTATTACGTTACCTAGTTCTATCATTATACTAACTTGTTTTTTATTCAATCAAGATAAATCGACTAAAATAACTGGTAAGAAACTTATTAAACTGTTATACCTAATAAATAATTTGACTAAAAATACTTATTTTTTTCAATGTATTTAGATTCAAAGGGTAAAAAATTCAAGTACAATACAAAATCTAAATTCAATTTTATACAGACGTTGAAAGTAAAAGTAATTATTATTTATTATTATTATTATTATTATTATTATGAATTAATTAATTTGTTAATCATTATCTTTGATTCTAAAATTTTCTGTATTTTTATTAGGTTAAATATTTAAAGAGATTAAAATATAAAAATAAGACATAACTTTAATTTATTACATACACACATACATACATAATATACATACATATCCAGTATATCAATTTATATAACTAGGTTCTATAAGAATAATTCTACTTTTATATCGAACTATCAGAAATTTTAAGAATTTGTTTATATTTAGTTATGTTCAGAGTTCGTTATAGAATGAGTCGACTGTATATATATACCATAATCTTTGTTGTATTAATTTAATTGGGTTATAAATATTTTTCTGCCTATTTGTATTTTATCATTATTCTATCGTATTACATAGAAAATACAATTAAAAAAAAAACTAAATAAAAATAAATTAACAAACGTACTTCAAATAATGTCATAACTGATGATTCTGTATCATAGTTGATAACTTTGTATAATAGTTGATGATTCTGTGAGTTTGGAATCTTTACTAAATTTACTAAGGTCCACGTATAGTTGCTAGTGAAACTGGTAAAACTCTTGATGGATGGTGGTGAAACTGATAAAATTTAATATAACAGTCAGTCAGATTTTAGATAATCACCAGTTTCATCAGCATTATTTAGTTTCATTAGCAACTCTAAGTCCACATCATAATTTAACTACGTAGAAAAAAAAATTACATTTCAAAATTATAAATCTAATTCTTAGTACGTATTATAACAAATTATTAGCAATTACTTGATCAAAAATTGTTTTTAATAAACTGTTAAATCCGGTTAATCTGTAGTTTGACTATAAACGGAAGCAAAAATAAGTTGAATAAAAGATTAGGTAAAAGTAAATTTGAATACATGCTACTCTGATAATATCGACACCTTAAAAAAATATAAAGGAATTGCCTAATATATCCAGATGTCGGTTTAATCAGCCAGAGGCATTTTAATATCAAATATGTATAAAGGTTCCAAATTTAAAAAATGTTGTTATATATAGGTGTTGATATAACAAGAATGACATGTAACTTTTTAAAATATAATTGAAAATTATACAAATATGATACAAAAAAAGGGTATTATTTTGTAACCAATTCAGTTTATTACAAGATGGTGATTTTTTTTAAAAAAAGTATAATAAAGATAAAAAAATAAAAAAAAGGAGTGTAATATTTAATTCATTAAGTAGTTCAAAGATAAATTTTAGTAATAATATCTAAGATTAAAATAATAAATAAGATTAAGTTATAAAAAAACTTATAGAATAGGTTAATAGAGGATATAGATTAAAATTATTCAGAATATAGAATGCAGTAGAAAATTCAAATATGTTTATATACTTGTTAAAAAAAGAAGTTAAATAGTAAGAAAAGTAAAAAATAAAAATATTATAAATAATAGAGCTAAATCAAATAAAGTAAAAAATTAGTGCAGTTTTAAATTGTTAAATAAAAAGATTTTTGTATATAAGTTAAAAAAAATTAACAAAAATGTTAAAAGAAGTTGTATTTAAAATAGCATTAAAAGAATTAAAAAGCAGATATTAGATTGTTTAGATAAAACAGTAAATAACTCAATATAGTGAAGAGTTAATTAAATTATATTAATATTAGAAAAAAATTTAAAATAAGTTATGTTTATAAAGAATATAAAAAACAAATAGTTTATCAAAAAGAGTTTTAATTTAGAAGATTTTAAAATAAAAGATAAAAATTGTAATTAAAATTAAAAATTTTTTAATTATTGTTAATGTAAAGTTATAATACTTTTTATTTAATATTAGATATAATTATAATTTATTGTTAAAAAAATATTATCAAAATGTTCAAAGTATAAGTATATAAACTTGAAAGATATTTTAAATAGAATAGCAAATAATAATTATAATAAAAAATAAATTAATAAATGAAAAATAGAAAAAATTATAAAAGTTGTTAGTTAAAAATATAAGAAAAGACTCTGAGTTGATAGCATAGTGGTTAGCACTTCTGGGTCTTAATTGCAAGGTTACAAGTTTAAGTTCAGAATATAATAAAAACTTTGCTAAAACTATGATTAAAAAAGATCTGCAAAAAATTTTAATTTAAAAAAAGAAAAAACAAGATTTATATAAAAAGAATGCAATAACTGGCATAGTTACAAGGTCAAAAATAACCAAATAAGATTTAATCTGTTAACAAATAACATTAACATTAAGAGAGCTTAACATAAAATTAAGAATATCAAAATATATAGATAATTTAGCTGGTGAGTTATGTGAAGTTAGGAAACTGTAAATCAAAAGAAATAATAGGTTTTATATTGTAAAAACAAAAACTCAGAATATTATATAACAAACTTAATAAAGCATAAGTTATCTTACAGTTTAATAATATACAAAGATTATATGCTGTTCAATAATCTTTACAAAATAATAACTCTGATCTTTAAAAGATATGACAGATTTTAAAAATGTCTAAGGATTTTCAAAATAGTAAAAAGAAATAAAAATAAAAAAAATAAAACTTTATTATTATAAGTTAATTAATTAGCAAGCTTGTTAAATAAACTATCTTAATATATTATAATTTTATAAAAATAAGTTAATATTATAAAAATTAATAAAGTATAATTAGAATTTAATTTGTTTTTTTTTAATGTTAAAATGATCTCTTTGCTTTCAACTTTTATTAATGACTTTTTGATAATAGAATTCTATGAACTACTACAGAAAAGTATACAATTAGCTATATGTATAACTGTTCTATATTACCTATTTAAGAAGTTCACTCAAAAGTTTCTTACCAATTGCTATATTTAATACACCTGCTTGGATGTTTCATTTTAAACCTTCTGAATCTGTAATCTGTATTAATTTACTAAATTATATCCAGATTATCTTAATTTTATGACTATTTTATTCTTAAGATAAATCTCTCAAAGCCTTCTGTATCTATTTTTACAACTAATCTAAATATTGCTATAGCAAAACTAATACTTGCAATCAGTATTATATTATTTAACTACTATGTTCTTATAGAGTTCATACAGATTCCAGCATCTACTTTATAGTATAACCCTAGTACTTTAGTATACCTCTGCCTTTTGTTTAGCCTTTTGTTCAAACTTCCAATTCAGATAACCTATATAAGACTATGACTAGTTTATTAATATATCAGTTCAGCCTGATATCTTTTTTCTTTAGTTCATTCTAGCAGTCTGATTGGTGATATCTCTAAGACTCTCAACTCAGAGGTTCTTGCCTATGACTAGGTATTATGACCTTGGTATTCATTTTCTCAGAATAGTTGTTACAATAGAATTATCAAAGATTTGGCTATCTTTTTACTTGGATCTTCCTAAATGAACTTCTTGTTACCTAATTTTAATGAATTTACATAACTACAAAGACTTATCTAGTGTTTGCACAATCTGATTTGTTTGGTTTGCATTTCTCTGTATAACTAGTTATACAGATGGCTCATGATCTGCCAGTCATACTAGTATAACTACTATTACAGATGTTCTAATTCAATCTTTAGTAACAGTTGTTATTATATGAATATTATATTAATAATTATTCAAATTTTTGCTATTGATGAGATTTGAACACCTAATCTACTATTTAGAGGGTTAACAACTTGATCATTTTATTAGGTTGCTACACCTCTTGAGTTTAATTTGTATATAAAATAAAAAATTATAACTTAAACTTATTTTATATTTTTAAAAAATTAAAAAATATTAAAATTAATAAAAGAATTATCTATATAAAATAAATAGTAGATAAGTTGTAGTTAAAATTAATAATAGGTATAGCAACTTAGTAAAGTAAATAAGTTATCAATTTTCCAAATAGTAGGTTAAGAGTTCAAAATTCATTAATAGTAAAAATTTAAATAATTATCTATATAATACTTATGTATTATAATAATAACTTTTCTGTTGATCCTTAATACCAAAAAAAAAAAAAAACTTTTCTGTTGATCAGTTGAAATAAGATATCTGTAATTATGATCATATTAATATAACTAACAGTTATGAAGAATCTGTATAACCAAAATTATATAAAAAAATGCAAACCAGAATTAGGTAGTACAAATCTAAGTTAAGTTCTTATAGCTATATAAATTCATAAAACTGAAAAAACTAAAGTCTATTTAAAAAACCCTAAATAGAAAGATAATACAAATCTTTAATAATACTATTATAAAAACTAGATCTAAGAAATAAATACCAATATAAAAGAGCCAAATAGGCAAGAACTTTAAGATAAGAGATACTACCAACCAGGTTACCAAAATTAAACTAGAAGAAAATAATATTAGACTGGCTCAATATATCAAGAACAAATCACAGTTTTATTAGGCTATTTAAATTAAAAATCTAAAAACAAAACAAAAGTATACTAAAAGTACTAAAAATATGCTATAAAGTAAATACTAAAGTTTGGATAAATTCTACAAGAACTAGCTTTATTAATGTTTTATAAAGTAGATAGGTAGTTAACAAAAAGACATTTCAGAGTCTTACAGTTAGGTAATGTGCTTTAGAATATGTAACAACCTATATAAAAGAAGTCTTAATATTGGAATAGATAACACTTAGTTGTATAAGATCTGGATAACTATTTGCCTAGTACAATACAGACAGCAGAGTATTTAAATAGATAAACTTTTAGCAGATTACAAATATAAAAGCTAGTATAAAATCTTTAAATGAACTACTTAAAATAGATAACTAAAAGTTGCATATATGACTAGTTGCATACTTACTTTGTACAAGTTACATGTATATATAATTAAAAACACAATAAAGATAATAGCTGTTATAAAAATATCAGCCTTAGCAAAAATAAAAAAAAATTAACAATAATTTGTAAACTATTAATAAGTTAGCAAAATTAAAAATAAAAGTTAATTAATATAAGTTGATTATTAAAAAATATATATAATATATAAAAAATGCTAAAGAGTTACAGAATAAATAATATTAAGAAATTTAATATAAATATTAAAAGTTTTATTAAAATTAATTTAACAAAGTAGTTTTGTAACTAAATTGATAAAAATAAAAATAATATATTTGTTAAAAATTATATTAGAATTAAAATAATAACTAGATTATAATTTAATAATAAAGAGAATAACAATCCTAGTATAGTAGTTAGGTTGTTATCCTTCAAGTAGCAGGTCTAAGGTTTAAATCCTACCTATAATGAAATTTGAAAATTATATCTGTATTATAATAACTGTCTTCTGTTGATTGATTGGCCTTATATAGCTGTAACTCAGATATACCAAGTTAGATTCTATTGATATTAGAAACTCAGAGCATCTATATAAAGTATAATATTATATGTATATAGAAGAATACATAACTGGTATTGTATAAGACTTTGGTGCAGACTCATAATAAGACCATTAGACATAGAAGACTAAGAAACTGAGCTGACAAAAACTTATTTAAAAATTCCTGAGTAAAGAAGTAGCATAAACTTTTGATAATATTATAGACTAATTGAAGTTTATGAAACATCTTCATTAAAACAAGTTGTTAAACTAAACATTAAATATGTATAGAGAAGCATATTACCAACTAGGCCACTAGACTTGTTAAAGAAAAAAGATACAGAAGTATACTATACTAAGTTATCTGAATTAGTAATTTGGTTAGAGATTGCTAGTTCTGAGTTGTGGCTAGTAAAAGATAATGAAAAAGATATCAATAAGTAAAGTTTAGAGCATAAGTAAAAATTAGACATGTCTTTCATGCCTATAGACATGCCTCTTCACAAGAATATAATAATTAACTATAAATTAGCTATTATATTTCATAAATTATAGAATTTACACTTTATATTACTGCCTTATATATATATTTTTTTTTAGTTAAAGTCCCTATCTTGGGAGTTGTGATGTTTTTATTCAAGTATATTAGGACACGGCATGCCACCAAGGGCTCAC
>CAJVQA010004700.1:0-17198 GCA_910591915.1 Cetraspora pellucida
CAGTCAGAGTGTACCATTTAACTGCTATGCTCTTGTAGAGTTTACCCCAACTCTGATACTGACTTCACAACATATCTTTACTACTTTGGTATTCAATTCAAGTTCCACCAAGCTCTCAAACCAGATAACCTGAAAAGGCAGGTCATAACCATACTTCTTTGGTTTATATGTTTGCTGACATGTAAGCTTTTCCTCCAGAACCTGGAAATTCCAGTGGCCTGGTTGGTTCCATTTGGCCCCTCCTTAAAGGCCGGCTCTTTTTCCAGTTTTACAAGTTCTAGCTTTGTTTCATAGGTCTAGACTTTACAGTAGTACTGTCAAAAGTTCAGATTACCTCTTTATTCGGATCTTTCAAGTAGGCTTCCATCCTTCTACCTGGTTTCCATAATTTACATGGCCTAAGGACTTATCTTGGGTTTACACCACCCAGTACCAGTTTGTGTTCCTTTGTACAACATTGTATGAATGCCTAGACCTTCCAGTCAGGCTGGTATGACATGGGTTACAGATATCCTATCTCAACCAATCACAGAAAACAGTTAGCTATAATACAGAAAGAATTGCAAATTTTTGCCAGCACTAGGATTTGAACTCTAAACCTGCCACTTGAGGGTTGACAACCTATCTACTTCACTAGGTAACCACACCCCAAAAAATACAAAAGTTATGCTAGATATCTTGCCCGTATATATTAAGAAACTTATTTAAGTTTAGTTTTTCTTTTATAATCAATTATCATAACTGTCACAAATTTGAAAAACTCTATTGTTAAAGTTAATTTGATGTAATTCAGAACCCATGATTAAGAGTATTCTTAAGCATCTTCTTTAATATAATTAGCTAGTAATAGAGATTATGCACTAGCACTATGGCAATTTTGCTAAAGATTCATAATATGAACTCTGATAAAAAAGATAAGTTTGGCTTTTTTTTTTTCATTGCGATAATAAGCAGTCAAAATATTTTCTACTAATTAAAAACTGAATATCAACTTATTAATTTAGATGCTTAAATGCATCCAAGTTAAGAGAGATAGATAGAAATTAGAACCCTATGAATTTAAAAAATAAATAAAAAAGGTGTAGTGACTTAGTGAAATAGATAAGTTGTCAACCCTCCAAGTGGTAGGTTGGGAGTTCAAAACCCACTGATGGTGAAAATTTGAAAATCCACCTATATTACATCAGTGTATACGGGCATCTGTGCAATGTTGGAGTTACACAGAGGAATGCAAACCAGCATTGGGTGGTGCAAACACAAGATAAGTCCTTGAAACCAGTAATACGACAATGTCTATCTATCGATCAGTTGGGATCAGTATCTGTAACATGGTTACACCAGATAACTGGCAGGTCATGGGGCATCTGTGGCCATGTAAATCTGTGAACTGGGATAAACAAGCCCACTTGGGAAGACCTGAGTAGAGAGGTAACATGGATTTTTGACAGTACTACTGTAAAGACTAAACCTAAGAAACAAATACCAATGTGGAAGAAATCGGACGAGCAAGAACCTCGGTAAGGGGTACCACCAACCAGGCCACCAGAAAACTCAAACCGGAGTAAAAGGACCTTGGAGAGCAGACCCTGGGATACCAGAGACAGGTCACAGTCCTACCAGACTATCTGAATTGGGAGTTTAAGGTCAGAAACAGGGGTATACTAAAGTATTAGGGATATGCTGTGAAGTTAGTGCTAGGGTCTGGGTGAACTCTGCAAGAGTGAGCCCTGTTAGCAAAGATTAAATGTAGGTAGTTAGCAGGGGGGCCCCCTGGAGCCCTATAGTCAGGTGACATACTCTGAAATGTATAATGGCCTGACAGATGTACAGACAGAGAGGTCATGGTTAGGTTAGACAACATCTAATTAGGTGTACAGGAGCTTGTGCTGCTATCTGCTAGTGTAGTATAGGGGTAACTTTGTACAAGTTATATAATCATAATTGAATTCACAATAAAGGCAGTAGCCATCATAACTAAATGGCCTTAGCGTAAGCAAAAAAAATAAAAAATAAAAAATAAATAAATAATCAGCATTATTAATACAAAGCAAATTTAAGGGTGTTCTCAAGTAGCTTCCTCAATGTGAAATCAAGATGTTGCTTAAACTATTATGATTAATTGAGTGATTAATGTGATTAATCGAAGGACAACTTGTTAAAAATTCATTGTACAAAATGCAAATTCTAAATTTTAGCTAATTAGAGCAACTCTATGAAAAAAAAGATGGTCTATATTTCTAGTTTTATTCATCAAAATAGTAATTTGCTTGTTTGGTTTATTCAATTTCAAACTAATTAAAATTTTACTTCTGATCTATTAATTGAAGTGCTTGAGGACACCCTAAGTATAGATAATTTTAAAATATATATTTAGCTTTTATCCCATAATCATGCAGATACATACATATATATATACATATATATATACTTCCTTTAAGTCAAATATATAGTTATTCTGGTTTTAAAAACTGCTATAACCATTCAATATTTTGATTTCCATATTAATTTTCTGAAATTGTATATAATAACAACCAGCATATAGCTTATTTTCATATACTAATATTTTCTATTGCAGTTGGTGCATTTAAATCTTGACTGCTAGTACTCATTATTTATATTTTATTTGTATTTGGTATGTTTCGTATTTATAAATTGCAATACTATGTTTTTTTTAAAAAAACAATAAATTAACTATAATTCCAGAAAGAATTAAGCAAGGCAAACCTTCCGAAGTTTGGGTGTGATACAATCACAGTATTTATTGTTTGTAATTCTTACTAAAATGATCTTTCAGAACTATATAAATTATAATCCTAAAAAATCATTCTGTTAGCAAAAATATTATTTCTCACATATCTCACAACTTTCAGTTCAATTTGAAATGAAAATTCAGATCATTAGATGTTAGATGTTATGACAGTAGCATATAGAAGATCTGGCTAATTCATTTTAATCAAGTTTTTTATGATCATGATTGTACCAAAAATATGATATTTTTTAAATCACTAAACCTTTTAATAACAATTAGACAAAAATTGAACTTCTACAAAATTGTATACAATCTACCTTCATTATAACAAACTCCATTATAGCAGATATCTTATTATAATAAAGTAATTTCCTAGAACAATTTAAAATTTTTATTATTATGCTATATAACACTATAGTAAATGTTCATTATAATGGATAGAATTTCTTAACCTGATTATTACGTTATAATAAGGTAAACTGTATTATCAAATAACTTTACATCTTCAAAGCAACTAATCTAAATACTAACCAGATAATAATATTTTTAACAATAATTTTGTATTCAGATAAGATTTTTATATGCAAGTAGGTAATCTAAAGCTTAAATTTATACTGAATCAAATTTCTAAACAAATTGTGCTAAAAGCAAATTTTATACAATTTAATTTTATCTCTATTAAATCACATTTTTTATTTTAATTATAATCTGTGCTTATGTAGAAGTAATTTTTATAAAATCACACCTCTTTATAATCACTCTATAAGGGTGTGCCCAACTGTGTGATTATATGGAGGAATGACTGTATTATAAAAATAATAAATTATATTTTAGAAAAATGATAAAAACAAATAAAAAAAAAAAGTAATTCTTATATACTTTTTTTTTGTCAACACGTCCATTGTTGTGATCGCGATTTTACAAAACAAAAACACGAACAAACACGGTAAACGCGAGTAAACATCAAAAAACCCTCAATAAAAAATAGATGAGCGGTATAAATTGGGTAATTATCAAATGAACATACTATAAAACGGACTGT
Source organism: Cetraspora pellucida (assembly GCA_910591915.1). Classification (NCBI taxonomy): domain Eukaryota; kingdom Fungi; phylum Glomeromycota; class Glomeromycetes; order Diversisporales; family Gigasporaceae; genus Cetraspora; species Cetraspora pellucida. The sequence goes on from CAJVQA010004700.1 coordinate 3,792, forward strand.
AATTTAATTGGTTAACTTTCGCGTGTCAGAAAATCATAGAACTTTTAATTCGAATCAATTGCCTGGGTAACTAATAAAGTACTGCACGCCACTGACTAAAGTACCCCTCTACTATAATACCCCATGAACAAGACACAGGTACAATTCATGGTTCACGATCGAGAGATTGAAAAGACCCAGCTATGTTTCTAATTGTCCTACGGCCTTTAGGATTTGTCATTCTTTTGATTGTAAATTACTTACAATTGTATTTATACAGTTTAGAATAATTAAAAACGTCGATTATATATAACAAAACTTTTTGAGGCAGCAAATTTCTGTTATATTAATAGATTTTATTAGCATTACTTAAATGATTTACAAGATTAAACTATTCGCACCATAATCACCATCTAGCTAAATAATCCCCAATATATTTTATTAAGCATGGATATAATACAATTGCATTTCGATTTTACAAATTTTGATTTATTCTAAAAAATTATAACTAATCTAATCGGAATCCAAGCAAATTATTTGTGATTGTCTAAAAGCTGCCATGAGCGCTTTATCGAGTAGATTGTTCTCCGATTGCATCGCAATGTATTTTTCAATGTCGAATTCTAACTTTTGTAATTCACGATAAACTCTTATTAATGCTATTAATCTGTTTGTCACATCTTCTTGACTCTTTTGTAATTTATCGAATATCATCATAAAGTGATTAATCATAGATTTATTTGAATTAGGTGTATTACTTCCATTAACTGAATTAAATTCCTGAGAAATTGGGCTTGTTCCCTGAGGAAGTTGTAAATATGTGGTAGTCATATTATATGCATTTTGTGGTGGCTCACTGTTTTCAACTGCAACAAGACGAGGTTGAACAATTTGAGCTACAGCCGGACTACTAGAATTAACTGAACTATTGGTCATTAACGAACTGGTCGCCTGAAGCTCTACAGGATAACCATCATACCCTTGTCTACGCATCTGCATTTGACGATAATATTGCTGCATGCGCAATTGTGCAAAATATTGTTGCTGCCGTTGTATATTTAGTACTGTCGGAGATTCTGAACTCTTCTGATTATATACTGGTGCGATATAACGAGAGTTATGTTGAATATTGCCTCTTTCTGTCGAAACCGGCGTTAATTGTTTTTGTTGATAATTGACCATTTCACCTGAAACGTATGTTAACGGTTGTCTAACGTATGTTAACGGCTGTCTAACATAAGTGTTCCCACCCTCTGAACCGGGTGTCATTCGTTGTCCATTTTCCATAACATTCACTTGATTCTGAATATTTGTTTGATTCCTATTTTCTATTACATTCACTTTATTCTGAACAATTGTTTGTTGTCTATTTTCAATAACGTTCACTTGACTCGGGATAGTCACTTGATTCGGGATAGTCACTTGGCTCGGGATAGTCACTTGACTCGGGATAGTCACTTGGCTCGGGATAGTCACCTGGTTCGGGATAATTGTTGTTTGTTGTCCATTTTCCACAACGTCCATTTGACTCTGGGTTTTTGCTTTTTCCTTTCGAGCATTTTTTCCAGGTCTTAATTTAACTTCTTCGACCATATTCATGCCCATAACATCCTCATCATCTAGATCATCCGAACTGGACTCAGATGAGGTTTCAATGCGTTCTGACGGATCAAAGTCTGGATCAGTCGCAGGAAGTTGCTTCTTTTTCTGTTTTTTCGACGAGGATTGATAATCTCCTTCATAATAATTCTTATCATGATAAAATACATCTATTAGATAACGAACAAAAATTGTTGCATTATGCTACGACAAAATTACTCACAACTTTATTTCGTTTTCTCGCCCCACGACCTTCAATAGTCACTACCTTCGACGGCTTGGCGACGTGCGCCAGAAGTTTATCCCAGAAATCGTTTGATGGTTTAACTCCGTCCCGCTCTTCAGTGTTGATCTCATCAATTATGACCTGATTTTCGGTGTCCCATACTCGCGCGAAAGCGAATCCGGTCAAGTTTTTGGACTCCGTGTTTTTTTCAACAACCTTCATCTGAGAACGGTCCAACAACTTCTCAATTGCTTCGTCCGTATAAATTCCGACAGGTTTTTCATTTACATCTTCACTAAATAATGCTCGCACTCCACAACGAATTATGTCATCTACCTCTTCGACGTCGAGAATTTCATCATCCATTTTCTCCACAACAAGCTCATTTTTGGCGAGTTTTATTTTACCTTTTTCTACTATACGTTCTTCTACTGAAAATTGAGTAATAAACCTAAATACTTTTACAGGTTTAAATTGACCGATTCTATGTACACGACTCAAAGCTTGTATGTCTTGATGTGGATTAAAATCTGGATCAAATATAAACACCGTGTCAGCAGCCATCAAATTCAATCCAACGCCACCAGCGCGTGTTGATAACAAAAATATAAAGATATCCTTGTCAGGTGCTTGAAAAGCGGAAATATTCTCCTGTCGTACTTCATTTGATGTCGATCCATCCTATCATTAAAGAAATTAAATATCATGCGATGTAGAGCATAAAATTCCAACATTACTTACAAGTTTCACATGTGAATATCCTTCATCCTCACAAAATTCTTCTAATATTGATAATATATCAACAAATTGGGAGAATATTAACACCCGATGTCCGGTATCATGTAATTTTCTTAGCATATCTCGCAAGATAATGAGTTTTCCACTTGATTCTACAAGCCTTTTTCGTCGTTCAGCGTTATAGCTTTCATAATTTTCATGATCTTCACCATTATCTACGTCACGATTAATAAGGTATGGGTGACAAACGATTTGTCGTAGCCTCATCATTATATTAGAAAATCCAGTTGATTTACATCTTGCTTTTGTGACCTCTCTCAAAAATTCAGCGTTCTTTTCAAAAGTCTCTTTATAAATCTTTTTTTGTACAGCAGTCATGCTAACGCGAACTATTACATCATCCTATTATTATTAATAATGTAATAATCTATGTATCAAAACTATAAATATAGACAATAAAAACTTTAAATGTAAATGTAAAAATGTCAAGTTACCATTGGAGGAAGCTCTATATTGACTTGGTTCTTAGTACGTCTCAAAAAGTAATTTTTCAACAACTTATGCAATGCTGGTAATTGTTCGGCAGAAGGTAGTCCTTGATATTTCTCGGATAATTCCTTTGGTTTTTTAAATGCTTCATGACCCAAGAAATGGAGCAAATTAAATAGCTCATCTATGCTATTCATTAATGGTGTACCTTTAAATTAATCAAGAAAAAAATTTAAAATAACATTATTAATTAACCTTTACTATTATAAACTTGAAAATCAACTCAAGACAATAATTAAACCTACCAGTTAATAAAACTTTGTAAAATACATTTTTCAAAGTCGAATTCAATTGCCTGAAGACTTTTCTTGTATCACCACCTTTCAGGCTGTGTGCTTCATCGACAACCATTACTTCCCACATACGAACTTTTGAAAGGACTCTAGAGCGAGTAAGGACAGTTTCTGGTGTAGTTATCACCACGTGACACTTCAACGATGATTCATCTGGAAACATTTCGTATTTTTCAACAACCTCACAAGATTCTTTGTCCCCATGAAATTCTACTGCGACTAAATTAGGAGCCCATCGCTTAAATTCACGAGACCAGCCCGCAGTTGTAGATTTTGGCGCGACAATAATGAATGGGTAACAATGGCGATCTTTAAATAGTATATTAAGAAATACTATTATTTGAATTGTTTTTCCTATTTTTTATTGAAAAGATATACGATATTATTTAAATTTACAGTTGTATATAGTAACAAAACTACGTTAAATAGATTTTACCTAGCCCCATTTCGTCAGCAAGGACGCAGGAAGTTTCTAGACTCCAGTTGTGTAATAGCCAGCTATAAAAACATTAATTGTTATTTTATGGTTTAATAATAAATCGAAACATAAACAGAGAAAAAACTTGCTTTATGCCATCCAACTGATAATCCATCAATTTGTTTTTATATTTTGGATTACTTGACAACCACGCAGGTTGTTTCCTTATCTCCTGAAATGATCTATCCACGAATCGATCCATTACACCAATTTTGTAAGCTTTGCGGCGAATTTTTAGGGCTTTAGCAAACTTCTTTTCATCCAACTCAGATATGTCTTCCCATGTAGCTATAGTAAAGTAAGTAAAGTAAAGGCAGTAATATATAAGTATTATAACGTGGTGTTATTAAATCACATGAAGAAAAAAGACCCACATTCAATGTACTTAAGGCCTTTCCATTTTATATATGCCCTTTTCATTGTTTCTACGCCTGATCCACCCTTTTTGGAGGACAATTTCTCTCGTAGAGTTTTATTATTAGAATACTCTATGTCAAGGACGCGGTGTATTTTTAGCCATTCACGAGGAATAACATCTTCTTCACTTAAGGGCACAGGGTTTGTTTTCACGAAATATCGATATCTTAGACTCGAAGCATTCATTAACCAATACCCAGGAACCCATTCAACTTTACGATAAGATCGACCTTTGAATTTAACAAGCACCTCAATTTCAGATGCTTTTAATAACGTGTTTGATTTGTCCAATATAGGTGATTGATCTTCGGATTTTTTCGAAATGTATCTGAATGTTAATATTTTATCAACTTCCCATTCCCAACGTCTACATAAATGACAATTCCACGTCTCGCGATAAAAGTCTATATTAAGATCAGGTGGACCACCTTCATTTAATTGAGGTAGGCAATCTTCATGTGCAGTGAGTTTGCAACGATTGCACCGAAATAATAAATTTGGATAAGGGTCTGATATCGAGCTGGAAGATGACGCCGCGTCCTCTTCGTTAATGGTCACCTCTTTAGATTGCTGAAGATCATCGCCATTTATTTCTTCGCTGGACTGTTGAATCTCATTTACCACTTCTTTATTTACACTTATTTCTTTAGGTTGTTGATGTTCACCACTTATCTTCTTGCTGCTCTCCTCTTCCGAGCGTTTATGACAAATAATGCACTCAGGATCATTTTCGATACAATACTTACATTTAACAATACCATTCACAACTATATTCCTTAATTGATAGCATGATCGATGATACGTAATTGAACATTTTTCGCAATATACAAAAGTTCCTTTGGATTTGTTGTCACCACATCTTTCACACCACCATATGTGCTTTTCAATAAATTCTGGATCATCCTTTCGTAGCATCTTATACGGAGGAATTGGATCCACTATATGTACATACTGCAATTCAACCTCTGACTCCGTTATTGAAGCTTTTGGGGCGTGTTCATCAAATGCATTCGAAGTTTCTATTATTGTTTCGTTATCAGACTCATCTGAAGATACAATATGATAATTTTTCTTGATCTTCCGACGAAAAGCATGCCTTTCTTGAACAGACGACTCAGACGATTCAGATGATTCATTTGGTTCAGACAACTCTGACACATCGTCGTCATCACTATTAGAAGTCCCTTCATAGTAGCTGGCCTCCTTGAGATTTATATTATTTCGAAGAGATCGTCTTTTTTGTTCAGATGAATCATATTTATCGGCTTTATGAGATTTTTTCCGCTTATTTATTAAGACTCGTTTTGAAGGTTTAATCCGTTTCTTTTCAATCTCGTCATCTGAAAATTCTTTTGCTTTCCTTTTCGAATTTCCATTATCGTCAAGACGACTTGAATAATATTTTTCATCAGAATAATTGATTCGTGCCCTATTTCTTGAAGAACGCGTAGTGATTTGAAAGTCTAAATCCGAACTGTCATCATCATCATCATCATCATCCAATTCATCATTCATTATTTCATCTCTGCCTGCCAATTCATGTTCTGATATTTCGTTATTTTCTGTGTCAGAAGTACTTTCTTCAGATTCAAGCTCACTTTCTGAAACTTGTTTATGCACTTCGACTTCCTAAAATTTCAACAATATTTAGAAATTTGTTAAGATATTGACATTAGTGAATCATTCAATCATTAACTATAAAATCACTAACTTCTGGGGTGTGATCTTCTTCAGACGAAGTTGACAGAATAAAGGCTTTTCTATTAGATGACCTAGTCATTCTTGAAGTAGGTTTTTTTCTACCCCGTTGTGACGTTTGAAAGGTAACCTTTCTTCCGTCTCGTTTCGACCTTGTAAGCATTGTTGGGAACTATTGGAACTATTCAATATAAATCAACGTGAGTTATGCTCTTCTCAAAACGTGAAATTACGCAAACTTATCATTTGACGTGTGAAAAATAAATCTCTAGATTTACTAGGACATCTATATTAAAATATAAAATTTAACATACCTTTTGAGAAATATTGAAAGCTTTTCTTTCACTAATCTTGAAATAAACAAAAAAAGATTTGAAAGTTTAATCAGTTACGAGAGATGCAACGCCATCAAAGGTCCAGCCACTCAGACCAGTTATGAGTGACAGTAAATCTTTGCGGTATAGTCTTGTAGCTCAAAACTTACCTGTTGGAGTCACGGTAAGGAAATAACTTATGTGTTCTTAATGATGATCACCTTTATATTTTGTAACTCCTTGTATCACGTGACATGTAAAAATAAAAACAATAAAAATGCTTGCACGTACGTTAGTGTCCAGACTCGTGCAATTTAAAACGCATTTTCATGCAATATAAAAATTTTTGATTATGTGATATCAGTACAATTAAATTAGGGATTAAAATCAAATAACGATGACAATAACTACGTAGCAATTATTACTAGGTACAGTACTACGCCACACCGTAATTGTTTAAATAATTACAAAGTTACATATTAAGTTATGTGCATTGGCTTTTATTATATTGATATTAAGCAATATTGCATTTTGCACTAGTTATCACGCTTTTATGTGCCTAAAATGTAATTGCACAAGTCTGGACACTCTAACGTAAGTAATAATCATCTCAATAATTAATAATGCGGCATAACGTAAATGTGTACAAGGTTGTTCTCCGGAAAGTCATGTGATAGTCTGAAAACTACTTCAGAATAAAATAAATTATAGAAACTTATTAAAATATATGTTAAATTTACATTTATAATTAATTATGATTTAGAAGTTTACATTCAAATTTGTTTACTGTTCAATTATATTATTACAATTTAGAAGTTTACATTTAATTTTTTTTTTATTTTAGAAATGTTGTTTGACAAATTATATGTTTTTTTAAAAGTTTTTTTTTATTACAATAAGATCAAAATATTTCCTTTAGATATTTTATGATTTTTTTTATTAGATCAATATTAGTTATATTTAAATGTTTGTCTTACTTTATATCAATTCAGCTTATATAGTAGAATTTTATTAATAAAGATAAGAAACTAAACTTCTACTTAACAAAAATTCAGTTTTTTATATCTTTTTATAAAATATTCAAGACTCAAACAGATGATTAATGTTTTTTATTTTATCTAAAATATAATGAAAAAACTTCTAATTGCTTTAATATATGTATTCATAATTTTGACATTAGCAAAATTATTTATAAATTAAAAGAAATTTAGTAAAAAATTTAAATAATATTAAAATATTTATTTATATAAAGATATTGCAATTATATATAGTAGGTATATCATCTTAACATTAAATACAAAGTTATAACTTAAATATTTTTTGTTTGTATTTTAATATATATAAGTACATAGACAATCCTTATATTATTAACTAATAATTTTATAATATTTTGTTAAATTTATTATTATTTTTATTATTTAATTCAATACGTAAATATTAATATGTTTTTTATGTTTTTAAATTTGATAGATTTGTAAATCTAAGATTACGTTATTATTATTAATACTAAGTTTATAATATTTAACATTTTTGTATAAAATCTTTTGAATTTGAAAATATTATTTATTCATATATATTTTGCAATATGTTTAATATTAAGTAAATCTTTGCATTAACTAATTGAAAGCTAAAAAGGCAACTAAACTTAACAAATAATTATAAATAAAATAAAGATTAATTTTTAATAAATAAAAAATTATAAGATTTGAATTCTTTAATTTAAAATTAAATACAGTATAACTGTATAGTTTATATTTCTGTTATGCTGACTATTAGAATTTTTAACTTCATAGTTTTTATTTTTTTACTTTACAATATATATTATTATAAATACAATGATTATGTTTCTTTAAAAATAGCTTTATATCTTTTAAATTCAGATAAAACATATAAAAGTTTTTAATATCTCTTAAAAATCATTTAAACAATCTGAAATGCCTTCTTTGATATTAATAAATTAATCCTAATTTGTCTAATATTCACATTTTTAACTGCAATTATTGATTCATGTTCAATATAATTTTTTATAGAATTTGTAAAATAGGGCCAGTAAATCAGCTAAATTTGATTTCTCTTTTTGTATTTTTTTTTAATTTTAGTAATGAGCACAAACAAGAAAGCAACGAAATGAAAGTGAAATAATAATGAAAAAACGAATTAAATCATTATCGTTATCATAATGTAACATTATTAATCATCGGGATAATATATTAATGATCCGATGCCATAATCCGGCATATTATGTGATCGTCTAGAGCAAAGCCTTGTACACATTTACGATGTGCAATAATATGTAATTATTGTGCATTAAAGCTAGTTTAAGCAATTTTAATTTACTAAAAGAACGGTGAATACTAGTATTGCAGAAGCGTGTCTCAATTCTTCGCTATATGTATTAATATTATTGGACATATGCGGCTTGTGCAACATTGTCGCTCTTTGTTTCAATGTATACGTAACAATAATAATTAACAATTGTGTCTAAAGAGTTTTATTGCAATAATAGAAGTACGTACGTACTTATAAACAAAAAAAAAACTTCTTAATTTATACTAGCATGTAAAAACACGAGTGCAATTCGTAGATTCAATGTGATACAAAATTCAACTCTAATATTAAAGTTTATTATATTGATGTAGCAAAACTAAAAATTAACGTAGAGTCTATAATAGAGTATTGCTACGTAGGTTTAACTAGTGATACGTAGTAGGGCTGTTCATTTGACAATATAATTGTCTGACATAATGAGATGGACTTATACCAGTATTACATACATATGATTATAGAAATTCAATATTAGCAAAGATAGTAAAAAAGGTCACTGTTCAGTTACTTTTCATCAACCCGGTATATTTAAAAATTCAAGAAAGTTATATACTGTCAACTACTGATATAACGGACACCTTTAGACAGGATTCACCGGTTTATGGACAAATTGCAAAGAACCGAATTTTTAATATATAAATGGTTATAACGGATTAATAATAAATAAGCAATATAACGAAGATTTTTTTTTCAGCCCAAATCTCAGTTATATAGATAAGTTGACGGTATATATGTTTTTTTTAAATAAATAATTTTTTTTTTTACATAAATTTACATATAAAATTTAGTGTATCAATTTATTTGATTTATAAGTAATAGCAATAGAAGTTCCTGCATCAGGACATGTCCTGTGACTGATATTAAATATCGCGAGAGAAACTGAAGACTAGTACTATTTTTTTTTTTATATATATATCACCAAAAAATTTATTATAAAATCTGAATTAGTGGTCACCACTATGTGATCTGCACTATGTAATTAGGCCCCTAACCAGTGATCTTTATTTATACCCGAATTCAACTTTAGAAAAGTCTGTAATCGTATTGGGTTTGATGATCTAAATAAAAATGACCAATTCCGCAAGATTGTAGATCAGTCGTGTGCGAACGAAACTCTATTGCTGATGCTAGAGATATCAAGCACTTATTCGAGACATACACAGAAGTCTACCTTTATTTGAAGGAAAACTCACTCCTTTTGTCCATTTTGCTAGTTACAAAACTCATTCATTTTTCTTAAACTTCATTTTTTCGTGACGATGCCACTACTGCAAGTAGGATTTTCATCAATCAACATTTTCAAAGCCTCTACATCGTCTTTCTTTTCTTCATCTTCTTTTGCATTTTTAAGTTTCGCATCTTTTTTGACCGGTTTGTTAAAATGAAGCAAATAATGATGTCTAGCAGTTCTTAAAGCAAACCATTTGTTTACCTAACATATAATAATTTTATCAGATAAATAAGGTTATTGTATTGGATAAATAATGTCGCGGATCATAATGAAATCGGATTAAAATGAAATTTGGGGGTTTCTATCCACTTATACTTGATTTACTATAAATTCTACCCTAAAAGCTGATCCCAGACTCCCAAAAAAATGTACCAAAAATTTTGTATTTTTTGGTGGTTTGTCGATCTTGTACTATGCAAATTTCATTTTAATCTGATTTCATTTTAATCTTCCACATTTTATTCAAATTTAAACCGTTCCAAATATAAAAGTTATCAATTACCCAGCATTTTTCTTTTAGTTCCTTCTCTTCCACAGTATCTGATGGATCAAAGGTAAACCCTAATTCTGGCTATATAAAATCATGAATTAAAATGTAATGTTAGGAACTGTATTAATAAATAAAAATTAAAACATTACTGACTATAACTTACCGGATAACCATCTTTCTTTATTTGTTCGTACACAGAATCAAAATCCGGTGGTATTATTTTACGGGAAGCATCTGCCATGAATTCATCATCATCATCATTTCTCGTCCAAAATTCCGAAAGCTTGGTTATTTTACTTTCGAAAGGTTCCTTAGGTTTATTCATCTTAGCCTTTCTCTTCAAAGCTTCGGCAAAATCTTCACGCGCTCTTTCTGCTTTATCTTTAATTTCTTTATCTGAACCAAAAGAGCAATTATCAGCAAATTTCCAATAATTCCATCGTTTTTCCATGTTAAGTATATGCAGTATTGTTCGAACAAAATTTTTTCCATTTAGTGTTGTTTCTTCAAGTTGTCCAATGACTTTATTCCATATTTCTTGGACCATATGTTGCTATTATTTCGTAAAATCAGAATCTAATGTGATATATGTCTCGTAACGATAATTTATATTATGACTAACTTGTGGTTCCATGATCGTATAGGTGGGTAATTGAACTGCAGCATTATCGTGGGGTGCTTTCGCTTTGTTAATACGAGCCTGCTCCTCTGGGAAAAATCCTGTAAGGTACTGCATTATAATAAGAATTTGTACTAATACAATTCTTCGGAAATTTGGATCGGATATCTTTAAATTAAAAATATTGTAATAGTTATTAATAAGAACTAATAAGTAAATTTTAGGCAGTAAAAATGTCTGTACCTCCTTATCGAATAATGCAAAACTCGATAAATATTTAGGAAAATATTTAACGTAATCCTTAGAAAACGTTATTGACTCATCCTCATCAGTTTCCATAAATTTTCTTTTCTTTCCGCGTCCATCATCGCTTGGAGGAGACGGAAGTCCAAATTCGAAATCATTATTTCGACTTCCCCCTAAATTTTCTTCAGCAGTCTTGAGTTTCTCACGAGCAATAATATCAGAAAATCTGTTTAAAATAATGCCAATATTCTTTTGGCAGTGTTTCGGTTAAGTCATAAAACGTAATCAATCATAAATAATGAATCACAACCAATATTGACTAGTTATATCAGCTTACATTAAGAACAACTTCCAAATTATTGTCTTTAAATAATTTCGGTGGATTGCTAAAATAAGTTTGAAGACTCCAAAAAGTATTGTAAAATGCAGCTTCATCTCCTAGAATAGATATAATCAGATACCTATCAACTAAAAAAAAATTTTTTTGATTGTCTCTAAATAATTTGAATAGTTAATTCCATACCATCCTGTGTTGCGCTATAATGCGTAACATTATCAACATTACATTCACCTCCTTTGTTAACGCCTATTAAACACAAAATTATTAGCATATTACGCAAATTGAACCATTAAGTAATTATATTTAAGTATTGAATGAAAGAATTATTTGATACATGCCTGAAACTTCACCAAGCGCGTATGTATTAGATAGAAATATTAAGATTCTGCCACGGAATGCATTATGATTTGACTTAGATGCTCTACGTATTAGTTCGTTCGAGAGTCTTAATAAAATTAGACCCTTTCCTTGTGTTGGTATCAAATTCTTGTACGATAGAATAGTAATAATTCAGTCAGTTATAATGGAACCATAAATTAATATAATTTAATTTTCAAATTTAAATTTTAGCATACCACAAGCAACCTTTTCTTGTTTATTTCCAAGAAGCTATATAGTTTTTCGCAGACCTCCAGAGGTTGCGTCTCCATCAACTCTTCCAAGATCGTCAAAGTTATAGCTTGTTCACATAAAGCTAATGTAAAAGCAATGTTAATTACTTTATTCCTCAACAATAATTTACATGATATAAAAGTTTAAAGCTCGAGTTCACTTACAACCCTCAGCCTCATGACACCCTAAAACCAGATTCAATAGCTTGAATGCGGCCGGTATGAGACGATCAGGTGGATATGTCTAATATGAACAAAATTTAGAAGTGGTTTCACATTGAAAATTATTTATTAACACTATTAAATAATATTGTATTTACAGAAATTCTCGCAGATAACTTTTTGAAGACATGTTCAAGAGATGCCTTCCTTAAATCAACAACTTCCTTGGTTGCATTTGCAAGTGGTACCAGGCATTTTTTGATATTATCTTCAAGTTGCTCCTGAGATTCGAGGCAACGATTGACTGCTTGTTCGATCTTGGAAGCTAGGCTATCGAAGGTTGCCATTCTTACTACTGAAAAGGGAGGCCCATAAAACGGAATCAAGGTAGATTAATGATTACGGCTCGTACGGTAAAATGATCCTAGAAGGCTAATAAGAGAAGGAAAGCAAGCGTACCAAAAAACGAACGATTTTTGCAGAGCTCGAAGGGTTCAAACTGCTTTTGTAATAATATTATTCGTAAGTACAAAAAGTTTCCAAAAAATATGGAATACATTCATATGATTTATGATTGGTTAATTTTTGTAGATCTACCCGTGATTACCCGTGATTACCCGTGATTACCCGTGATTACCCGTGACAAATTATATAATTTATTGTATACTCTTAGCACGGCCAGCAAAATAAAATTTCATAGTTTTCAAAAGTTCAGTCCGCATTTTACTATCCGGCCCGTGCAGGCCTTTAGTGGGCTTTTAGTTAACGGTCTCAAAAAGTATTTGCATCTAGGCCTCCGCATGGGCCAGGACTACCCATGAGTACCCTAAAAATAGTACTAAGGGCCGGCCTGGGCATTAAGTTACAAGCCCTAGGGCAGAATAGGACTAAAAATCCAGCCCCTTAAATTACATGGGTAGGGCTTGAGCCCCGGCCTGTGTACCCGTAGGCAGTGTTGTACGCGGACATTGTCCCATCAAAATTGCGCGGACACGGACAGTCCCGGACAGTCCCAGACAGTGTCCCATGTCCCGGACAATATCCATGTCCGTGATGGTTGTCCCATGTAATATATTTTATCGAACAACCTGA